>JAQQSY010004261.1:0-12418 GCA_028646535.1 Procyon lotor
ATGTACCAAGATGCCCTTCAAGATGAATGGATAAAGGGGCACTGGGTGGCTGAGTGGGTTAAAGCCTCTGCCTTCAGCTCAGGTCATGATCTCAGGGTCCTGGGATCGAGCCCCGCATCCGGCTCTCTGCTCAGCAGGGAGCCTGCTTCCCCCTCTCTCTCTGCCTGCCTCTCTGCCTACTTGTGATCTCTCTCCTCTGTCAAATAAATAAATAAAATCTTAAAAAAAAAAAGATGAATGGATAAAGAAGATATGGTACATATCCCTATGTGTTTAATCTCTTCTAATACATACAGAGACTTCTCCCCCAAAATAGGTCATATCATAATAGTCTCCAGTACAGGAACTTAATAGCATCTCTTTGTAGTATGGGTTTATTGTTGTTTCATGTCTTAGTCAAGGTTTCTTAGCAAACAAAGCCTAAGTCAAAGTTTACACACTTAGGCATTATTGTGTGATGAAATAGCAAGGGAGCAAAAAAGCAGGGAAGTTGTTTAAGAAGCTGGACTCAGTTTCCAAAGAAAGCACAGCTGGTTACTTGGTCTGGCAGGATGTCTTCCAGGACTACCATGTAGCCTATCTACCCTTGAAGGACATCTCAGGAGAAGAAGTTTAAATGGATTAATCTGCCAGTTCCTTCTTATCTCCTTTTACCTATTTACCCTCTGAAGTAGTAACTCCTCCACACTTCTAGAATGTGCACCTTTGTGTAGCTGCTTGGGAATTAAGATCCTACATCCCACAGTGTGATCTGAGCCCAGAAGTGGGGGAAGAAACCCTGGTCTTCATAGGTTGAGTTGCACTGGACTTGGGTCTGTGAATAGGTATAAAGAGCTAAGCAAAGTAAAATCTTAACTTTGAGGAGGCTAAGAAAGGTGATTATTGGAGATTCGACAAATGTGGTAAGCAAGATGAATGTGGTGACTGGATTTTCCAAAGAGCAAGTGGCTAAGGACCAAAATGCAGGTGGGGCCAAGAGAATCTGAGGAGGAGTATAATTTGGGTGGATAGCTTGAGTAAATAACTGGTTGAAGTAAGATATGTAATCTTTGGATTCCCTATGTCTGGCTTTTGGATCCCTTTCTAGTTATACATAAATAACTATATATATAGTTATATATATATAGTTATATATATATATATATATATATATATATATATATATGTCATTTTTACCATAAAACATTTAACAAGTTTTTCAAGGAAGAAAAACAATCTTATTTTCTATTCTGCTAT
Organism: Procyon lotor; assembly: GCA_028646535.1. NCBI lineage: Eukaryota > Metazoa > Chordata > Mammalia > Carnivora > Procyonidae > Procyon > Procyon lotor. Next base: position 1,237 of record JAQQSY010004261.1, read on the forward strand.
TGTATTATAATGGAAAACAGAATTTTGACCATGCAAAGTTTTTAAGTAGTTGATCAATTGGAAACCTATTACTAATTTTCAAAAAGATGAATATATCCTTCATATACCCAAATATGAAAAGATACACATTTACTTTACTAATCAAAAATATTATAGTATATTTTAGTATATTCTAGTCCAGTCTAGATCTTATTCTCAAATATTTTCTTTTGATTTTTAATGCCAGCTTCTTATTGATAATCCAGAATTAGTTTTTATTTTTTGAGAATTCTTTAAAATTAGTTATTTTACTAATTACTATATTTTTCCATAGTTAGAAAATCCCTTCATTTTTATCCAATCCTTATCATTAAGAATATCTTATTGAACAATATAGTTGTTGATATAGTTACTCTTATTAAAAATGAAACATACACCCAAAAATCTCCTCTTGATGTTGCATCCTTCTCTCAATACTCTTAGTTCTCTGTATTTTTTTAAAGCAACTTCTGAAATAATTTGTTTATAGTTTCCAGTACATGCCATCTCTCTGCTCCCTCTCTCTCTTCCTCTTTCTTTTTCTTTCTCAACATTTTTAACAACTACAACTTAACTTATCTATACAATAGGCCATGTTACCTAGTCCTGAGTCCATCTACAGGAGAGGGCTGAATAGAGGTTTAAGTGTTAGATTAGAGGGGTAGAAGGGAGACTTGCAAAAATTGAACAGGCAAAAAACAACACAATTAAATGTTAAGAGCAGAAAATAATCAGATACCTCTACTTTTTTCTATTCTTATTTCTAATGAGCTCTTATATTTTTTCCTAGCAGTAAAAACTGAAATTCTTACTTTCTCTAACCAAATATATGCTTCAAATATATAGTTATAAATAAGTATGAATATATATGCATATATGTTTTTACCTATAAATGTATAAATATTGATGCTCTTCATATAAGAATTTAGAAAATACCCAAGTTTGAAAAACAGATGAAAACTTCATGATAATAGACCATACAACCACATCATCACATTTCCTTCCAATCTTTTATATATTTCTTCAATAACCTGCAGGTATCTTGAGTCTTCAGTTGGAGTTTTGATAATTGAATATGCTTGTGTAACCACAACAGGATATAGAAAATTTTCATCAAGCTAGATCATGTGTTTTTTGGTCAACTGCTCAGCCGCTTCCAGAAGTAGCCATTTTTTAACTTCTATAATAGATTTGTTTGAATCTGGCTTCTTTCACTCAACATGATTTTGGGTTTCATTTGTGTGGTTTCATGTGTCAATAGTTCATTCCTTTTTACTGCCGGGGAGTATTCAATAATATGAGTATATTATCTTTCTTCTGGAGATGGATCTGTGAGTAATTTCTCCAACACCAAATGAAATATCAGAAGAAAATAACTAGAATATTATTTGAAGCTATATCCACACACATAAAATATAAATCTAAGATGATTTTTAAGCTAAAATCATCTATTTCCAAATACAACTGTGCACTTACCAACTTCTTAAAACAAGACAGGTGTATGTGTATTTGTGCAGGCCCATGTGCATGAGAGTTTCCCTTTTAAGAATTAATTAGGTATTAGCCTTGGAAATCAAACGACAAAACAATAATAATTAATTCTTTGTTAGCTTCAACACACTTTTTCTAATATAAAGAATTTTGCTGAGGAAACATTTCTTTTTTAACAAACTACTAATTAGGGGACAGAATTCATACACAAGAAGAAATTTTTAAAATAATGTGATGATCACCGTTAGTCATGTTCAGGTATTTTTGAAACCATTAATTTCAACCCTTAAATCCAAATATCAATCACCCACCCCCAACTAACACACGTATAAATTCTTATCTTTCCTATGAACAGTTATGTTTATATTTTTAGTTTTTCTTCTTCAATAGCGTTTTTATCCACATCAAAATAATATAGATTTTTTCTTCAAAATAATATAGACTTAATGACGTCTATATTTGACTAGAAAAAAATGGTCTTCATGTCTAAAATAAGAGCAAATTACTCAGTTTGATAGGAACTCTATGTGTGTGTGCGTGTGTGTGTATTCTGTTATAATTATAATATGATCTAGTGACTTGTAGGACATCCTGGGTTGGCTATCTTGGCTTTTTAGGTGTTCTACATCTGTCACTACATTATATAATCTCACTGTGTGAATATTTTATAGTTCTGGATCATAGGCAGAAAGCAGATAAGAGTTTCATTCACAACTATTTGCATCTCGATGTCACCTAAAAAGGGGTTACCTACAAATATTTTCAGTAATTATTGAAAAAATTTTTCTATAGACTTTCAGGCTTATTCAGTTAAAATTTCTGCTGTTTTTGAGAAACTGATGTATTTAAGCTATTATTGCCAGTAAGTGGAGAGAGAGCAAGTACATCTGGTATAAAGTGAATTTCAAACAGCTTCAGAAATTGGGAGAATATGAGATTGGTGCTGCCAGAGAAATTAGAGAGATACTGAGGCCAATACAGGATGTAGATCAATTAACAATAGAAAATTCCTATTATCTGGTAACATTCAGAGTGAGTGAGTGATGTAGGAGTCATGGATAAGTGAGTGTGCTTGTCTCTTACACAGGAGGGAGAGTGGGCCACTTTTAATATATGCCAAGAGTTCTCTTTCCTAATTTATTTCTGATTGCATAAGTTGTGCCTTTATGATCAAATGTTGCTGTTATATAAAAGAGTAAGGACTGATAGTCGTGTGTGTGTGTGTGTGTGTGCACAAGCATGTGGATGTGTGCATGTGTGTGCATAGATGTATTGTAGCTATGCCTTACTGCTTTCCTACATAATTACTTCCTGACCTCTTTCCTCAGTTCTTCATTTCTACCACATTTTATCTTCTTCCTTTTGCTTTCATACGAAAGTTCCTCCCCAGTGCTACAAGAATGCTATAGATGTAACATGATCCTTAAACAGTATATTCTAGTCTTTCTCTGTGTGACTACCCTGACTTTCTCCTGTATGACTGTGTGACTGACCATATAAACATTTACAATTTTTAGGGTATCATTAGGTTTTATTTTGTTGGTCAATTTATTTTTTAAATGCCCTCTAAACTTAAAAAAATAATAATTCAGTGAAGTGTCTAAGATTTAAATATAAATTTTATGAGATATATATATAATATGAATTATAAATGAAGGCTCTATTAAAAACGGCAAGAAAAATTACATACTTCAGTTCAAACTTAACTAACAAAAAAACTTTTATTTAAGTTTTTTGTTGTTGTTGCTTGTTACATTCTAGGTGCTATTTTAAGAGCCCATAAATATCAATTCACTTAATGTTCATCACAGTCCTATGAGATATTTCTATTGTTATCTATGTTGTACACAAGGAAAAACTAGAATACAAGAGGTTAAGTGATTTGTTTAAGGGCACAGAGATAGAAATTGAGCCAAAATTCAAACTCAGGTCATCTAGCCCCAAAGTCCATTACTTGAAACATGATGACATGCTTCCAACCATGTTTATACATTTTGATAAATAATAATACATTCATTATCATAACAACATTGAAAAATGGAGAGTGTGATCATACCCAAAAGCAAAGTATATGTAAGGAAGGAAAGTCATTTGATAGCTAGTTGAAATAGCACAAATTTCTCATATAACCTCACCCAAGAGGATAATGAGAAGATTCTAATGTGTTATTTCATCAGTAAAGAGGTAACTACCTTCAACTACAACACACTCATATAAAAAGCATGATCATTCTTATTTTTATAATATTGCAGAGAGAAGGAGTATATTTCTATGTGTACAAAATTCATCTAGAGCAATTTAGATCAAATAAAAGTCAATCTAAATTGAATCATTTTACTTACAGAAGAAAATGAGCAAAACAAACCTGAAGGAATTTTCATAAAGCCTCCCTTTCCTTTGAAAATGTAAGTCAATCTGAAATATCACACAAGTATTATCAAGTAAACTTCAGCTTAAAACTTAAGTTTTCTGATCTGTCTACCTATCTCTCTGGGCTCCATAAACAGTAGAATTTTAAGTCCTTAGTAGAATTTAATTTAAAAGTATAATAATAATTCCATTTTCTATTTACAAAATTTATGGAAACTTCTGATTCAAAGTATAGTCTCAGATAAAAAGTAGAATAGCTAAAGTCTAAGAGCGTTTCTCCAAAATTGAATGTTTTTTTTTATGGAAATAGTCAAATGCAAGTTTGAGCACATGAATATGCTCAAGGTAAGAGCACAATGAATTTGATTTATCCATCATCCACCTTCAACAATTATCAATACGTGACCAATCTTATTTCATCTATGTGCCCTCTTTCTGGGTTATTTTAAAGCAAATCCCAGACATCATATTATTTCATCTATAACTACTCAGTTCATATCTCTAAAAAAGAAGGACTTTTATATTTAAAGATTTTTATTTACTTATTTATTTGTTAGAGAGAGAGAGCACAAGCAGGAGGAGCCGTAGGCAGAGGAAGAAGCAGGCTTCCCACTGAGCAAGGAGCCCCACATGAGACTGGATCCCAGGACCCTGGGATCATGACCTGAGTCAAAGGCAGACATTTAACTGACTGAGCCACCCAGGCATCCCAAAAGACTTTTAAAAACATATCCGCAATGCTATTATACACCTAAAAAAATAAAATCTAGTGATTCCTTAATACCATTGAATTTCCTTATGAATCTTATAAATTCTTAACAGTTTGTTTAAATTGGGATCCAGTTAAGGTCAAGACAGTGCAACTGGTTGATACACTCTTTGAATCTATACATTCTCCCTCTATTGTTGCTCTTTTCTTTTCTTTTCTTCTCCTTTCTTGCTGTCCTTTTATTTTTTCCCAAATATATTTATTTTATTTTTTCAGTGTTACAAGATTAATTGTTTATTTCTTGCTGTCCTTTTAAAGGATTAACAAGAATGAAAATATATGTATAGACATACATTGATATACATACATATTTATAAATATCTGAATAAAAAATGCCCTATATGGTGTAGTAGTTAAAAACATGAATTCTGAAGTCAGAATGCTTGCATCTTAATCCTGCCTCTCCCAGTCTCCAGCTCTGTGAACTTTTACAAATGATGTAATTACTTTGGCATTCAATTTTCTAATCTATAAAATGAGAACAATAATAATAAGATATAATAAATACCTCATAATATTTGAGGGGCTAAATATATTAATATACATAAAGTGCAAAGGTACTTAGGACAATGCTGGCAAATAATATGCTCTAATTGCCCATTAAGAATATATTTGTGTATAAACTAAGGAACAAACACCAAAGCACATATGTGTATAGGTCTTTGTGTTGTGTGTGTAGGTGTGTGTGTATTTTTATGTGTGCAGTGGAGACTCAGCTGCAACAGAAGACAACTTGATTTATTCCTCCTGCATCCTGTTCAAACGACTACTTAGGAGGTCTGTTCCTTTTTGTCCTTGGATAAAATTTAAGGCATATTCCTTGGGTTGTCTTACAGTCCTCAGGGACTAAAAATGCTCACATGACTTCCAACTCCAAACACAGACTCATTTTAATAAAATGTATACAACCTTGAAAGTTCAGAACTCTAAACTCAAAAATTCTCTCATCCCATAGCTTTTGATTACTTCAGTGTTCAGGAGCCTGTGAGGGCAAGAGTCCAAAGCAAGCTTCTTCCCCCTCATCCCCACCTGGCCTTCTCTTCTCCCACTGTGAAACTGCTTCCAGGGGGCACGTGGGTGGCTCAGTGGGTTAAAGACTCTGCCTTCGGCTCAGATCAAGATCTCAGGGTCATGGGATCAAGCCCCACATTGGGCTCTCTACTCAGCAAGGAGCCTGCTTCCCCCTCTCTCTCTCTGCCTACTTATTATCTCTCTCTCTCTCTCTCTCTCTGCCAAATAAATAAATAAAATCTTAAGAAAGAAAGAAGAAAAGAAAGAAAGAAAGAGAGAAAGAAAGAAAGAAAAAGAAAGAAAGAAAGAAAGAAAGAAAGAAAGAAAGAAAGAAAGAAAGAAAGAAAGAAAGAAAGAAAGAAAGAAAGAAAGAAAAGAAAGAAACTGCCTCTGGCCCCACCAGGACACAGCGGTGAGGTGAGATAAGCAGTGGTCAGCAGAGATAGGCAGGGATAGTATAATGAGCAGCAATAGCAGAGCCAATTCCATTCTGGGGGGATGGACAGCACTTTCGTGCTGTCAACAAAGTCTCTCTGCTCATGCAGTGACATTCTATGCACCTCTTGGTGTGTCACTCTGGAGGACACTTACTCAGTTCCTTAAGATTCAACTATATCCATCTTCCTCTATATTTTAGTCTTTTTGTCTTACCGGGTGACCTTTATGAAACACTGATTAAACAATCCAGGTTCACTACATCAATGAAAAGCATGCAACTTTAATCTTTGATTGTTTTGAGTTTCTTATCCTTTGGAATGACAAGGTGTGAACCACATACCAAATGTCATGTTCTGCATGTTCCAGTGAACATACACAAACTCTCTGTGTTCTCCCTACCAGATTTGCTATGAGGAAGAAGTATCCCCTTCCCTCCCCTGCCCTACAAGGACTTGGTGAAACCTGAAGTTCACCAGAGACTCTAAATTTCCAATCTTTTTCATGATTGCTTAAGAGTCTTTATTGGGTAGGATTTGGAAGAAGGTATAGTTAGCTATGGGTCTCACAATTGGTAATCATGTTATACACTTGTAAATACTACAGGGATGGTCTGTCTTTTTTTTGGAAATTTGGTGTGACTTGTTATCTCTGCTCTTGCGGTTTTGTGTGTCACTGAACAGTAGCCAGAAAATGTTCCAATTTAATGTCCTATTTTATGTTCTTGTATTATATATACACACTCATGTATAAAACAGTCTGTGTGAAACAGACATATTAAAGCATCATTAATCTAAAAATATAGATTGGATAAAGAGAAGAGGTTGATAAAATATATGAAAAACTGGATTATTTTCAGTTGATTGTTTTCATTTTCATTATAAGAACAATGGTATCTAGAGGCACCTAAGTGGCTCAGTCAGTCAATTGTCTGTCTTCAGCTCAGGTCATGAACTCAAGGTCCTGGGATCCAGAGCTGCATTGGGTCCCTGCTCAGCAAGGAGCTTGCTTCTCCCTCTCCCCCCATCACTCCCTCTGTCCATGCTCTCTCCCTCACTTCCAAATAAATAATTTTTTTAAAAAAGATAACAATAGTTATCTAAATTGGAAGACAAAAATAAGTATCAAATGAATTAAGGAGATATACTCACATTCTTTCATATCAGTCCAAAAAGACTAAAAGAAACCAGATTACTGTCAAATATAAGGCTCTATATACTTGAAGATATTTGGGATCAGGAAGTAAAAAATATATACTTTCGTTAAATAAAAGATCATTTCTACTATAATTTATTATTCTATTTTTTCTCTCTCTTTTATCCTCCTTTCTTCTCATCTGCCTAACTACCAACTTACCTACCCATTATCTCTTCTATCACCATGCTGGGAGCTATTTAGAAAAATAGATAAGACCCTCCCACAGGGATATAATACTCATTTTATAGACTTATTTAAAAGTCTCTAGAGCTTTATGTGTATTACCTCATTAATTTTCACAATATCCTGTGAAGTGTGTAGATGGAAATTATTTCTCAATTTTATGGATAAGTAAAGTACTGTAAACTTACCAAATAGACTTATATATGAATAAATACAAGAAACCAAATGAGCCATGCTTTTGCAAAGTATAGATTAATAGCTTGTCTTTTATTCTAGAAGTTAATTTTATGTGTTGTAGCATATTCAGAAGTTCTTCAAATGTTGATAAAATTAGAGCCATCCTTGTAATATGCTAATAAATGGGCAATTTCATTAAATATAATAAGTGCTAATAAAAATAGCAATGGGTAGTACACTGCTGCAGAGACTTCTTGCATCTAGTTTTATACTCACAACAACCCTGCAGTTCTGCTTCTCTATTTCAGGATAACGAATCATCTCCAAATGTTGAAACCTAAAACAACAAATATTTCATACAATTCTGAGTTCAGAAAACCAAGAGAGGCTTGGCTGAGTCGTTCTACCTCAGGTTGTTTGCAATAAAACTGTTGACTTGGGCTGCAATTTCATTTGAAGGCTCAACTGAAGGAGGAGCCATTTCTAAGTAAACTCCCTTTATTGGGATAATTTGATTCTTGGAGGGTTGTTGAACTGAGGGCCTCAGGTGCTTGTCAGCTGTTACCACAGGCTTCCCCCAGTTCCTTGTTATGCGGACCTCAACATTGGCAACACTGTCTTTCACCTTTCTGATATGTTTATAAAGGATTTTATATTTCCCCTCAGCCTTATCTTTGGACTACATTTTTCTGATATTGCTCTAAATTTTATCTTTTGTCAGAAGGTCTTTCTCAATTTTATCTTTTGTCTCTATTTGGAGATGCTGAGAATTTTCAAAATCATAAAATTTTGACTCCATCATGTTCAACAGTCTTTCTTTTAGTTTATTTCTTTCCTTCCTTATTTTAATATAATCAAGAGAAGACTTCAACATTTTGGCTGAAAATTTACTTAACTCGATCACCTGATACATTAGGCTCATGTTTCATTTTTCACATGCATCAGTTTAGTAGGACTGACGTAACTAATTACAACAGATTGGTGGCTTAAAATGAATTAATCTTCTTACAATCCTGGAGGCTAGAAGTCTGAGATCAAGGTGTTAACAGGGTTGGTTTCCTCTACGGCTCCTGTGTATGGTCATCTTCTGTTGTCTTTTATGTGATCCTTCCTCTGTATCTATGCTTTAATACCTTGTTATAAGGACATTAGTCATGTTCAGTCAGTGCCTACCCATATCACCTCCTTTTACCTAAATTACTTCTTTAATGACACAGCCTCCAAATACAATCACATTCTAAGTACTGGGGATTAGGACTTCAGCATATGGATTTATAGAAAACATAATTAAACTCATAATATTCTGCTCTCTTCCATCTCCTCAAAATCATGTCCTTCTCACCTACACAATGAATTCACTGTGTCCTATTAACTGCTAAATGCTTAATCCATTCTGGCATAAGCTCTAAGTACCAAATCTCATCTAAATAGCATCTAAATCAGGTATGGGTGAGACTAGATATATGATTCATCCTGAGGCAAAACTCTTCTCAAGCTCTCAACCTGTGAAATCAGAAGTCATCTGCTTCCAAAATATAATGGTGAAACCGGCACAGGACAGGAATTCCCATTCCAAAAGGGAGAAATTAGAAAGAAAAAGAAAGGAGCAATGTGTCTTAAGCAAGTCTGAAATATAACAAGGCAAATCCCATCAGGTTTTAAAATTCAAGAATAATATTTCTGCTTTGTCCTTTGTGTCCACTGGGAGGATACCCTTGTCTTCCATATTCACCTTCTGGTGGCCTTATATCTTTGACACTGGGCAGCTGTTTTTTTCTCCCCTTAGCTTTGGGAGGTGAATGTGACCCCTTTAGAACTAAGGAAGAGAGCCCCAATTCCCAGGTTTGTTCTCCCTGGGCCTGTGGTGTCAAGAAAATCCTGATAACCTTTGTACCACCCTTAGAGTCCTTCTCCCCCTTTTTAGAACGATAACGTATGCTTACAGATAGATTGATCTGCTGGAATGTCCTCTTCTATACATATTATAAAGTTCTTACTTCTTGCAAATCATAAGTTTGACTTATAAATAAACATGTAGAGAAATATTACAAACATATAGAGACATTCCATACACCCTCATAACTCATTTCCCCTATCATTAACATCTTTTATTAGTAGGATATATTTGTCAGAATTAATGAAGCTTTGCACATATTTTATGTCCAAATGACTGTTTCCCATCTGAAATTTCTATGGGAAACTATGATTTGGCACCTGTTAAAAGGCCCATTTGAGTTGTGACTGTGTATGACACGTTTTGCTTTACCATTGATCTGAAGCCTTTACAAAGGCCAAATGGAGGTTGTTGAAGGATGTTCCAAATCCTGGTGAAGGTCACAAGGCTTTAATAGGCAGGAAGATCAGGCATATATTATTAAAATATCAGTTATTTCACTGCCTGAACTAGAAAGCGTGAGATAAAAAATCAGAGATGCCCAGGTAATACTATTTCATTTATATTTTCTTTCTTTGATTTATTAGTCAGTCTTTCTAAGAATTTTTGTCTGCTATTATGTTAGCAGTTGGCTTGTTAACTTGCAGTTAAGGGTAGAAAGATATCTCACCTAATGCTGTCTTTCTTTGGAGAGTTTCTTGTTGGTTTTTTCTTCCTCTCCCCTGAAGCATTTGGCCTTAACTTCGATGACAATCAGACTTGTTATTGTTTTGTATGTGGATTTTTAAATAGAAAATTCCAAAAAAAAAAATTTTTTTTAGTCTTTTCTTCCTTCTGCCTCTTTATCTAATTAATGTTGTCTGACATCTCTCTGGATTTCCTGTTTGTTTGTTTTTTTTCTCATTTCCCCCCTTTGCAATTCACTTTGAGCATGTTTCCTTTGAGCTGAAATCTCCAGAAGCTGGAGTAGAAGATTACCTTGTTACTCTTCTTTTCAAAGCCACTACTTTGTCCCTCTTTTAACTTGTTCTAATAGGTCTAACTTTATTTCAAATACCCTGAGTATTTCTCTGAAGAATGTATCAGCTACCTTTTGCCATCAATTGAATTTTTTCTTTAACACAAAGAACCAAGGGGCTTTGATTGTCAAGGTGCTGTCTGTGCAGATATTTCCTTTTTAAAAAAGTAAAAAATATTCTGGTACCCTCCTAGAAGTTAATCAGGACTTTAACTTTGAAAAGCACACCTTGTAGTGTCTCCATGGGAAGGATATTCCCTTACCCAAGCTATCCCCCCAACACACACACACACACACACACCAGGGACAATTCATGGTTCTTTCAAAGAGGTTGAAGTCATACATACCTCATTCTCAGGCTTTGCCATATCCATCCCAGTAATATCCCCCATACCTTTTGCCCTAAAAGCTCATCCTGATCCATTCCATTAGAAAATGGCTGGATTTTCTAACATGTGAAAAGTCATTGCTGCTGGGAAAATGTTCTTTCCCTTAACCCTTACAGAACTGGGCTGTCTTCTGGTAGATGGGAAGAGAGGCAAGGTGGACCAGGCCATAGGACAGTTTTCATGTCCTTATCTTTGAACCCAGTTCCCTTCTAGTGTCTGGAGATAGGACT
>JAQQSY010004262.1:0-12418 GCA_028646535.1 Procyon lotor
CACACGTGCTCTCCTTCTCCCACTCTTGTACCTCTCTTCCCCGTCTTGCTCTCTCACTCCGTCTCTTTCTCATCATACTTCCAGAATTTTAGCCACTCAGCTGCAGGAATTTTGGTGAATGAGTCTCCAAGACCAGTCTTCCCTGATTTCCCTCTAGGTCATCTTGAGTTCACTGCCAGCAGGCAATGGAAGCAGAGACCCCCCCAAGAGGCTGGGCTGCATGCAACACATCCCTTTCCTACTCTCAGAGTGGCCAGACTTTCTGATCTTCAGATGCTGGGCTCCCTTTACAGAGACCCTCAGTGGCAATGAACACATTTAGGCAGTCTGAAATTTTCTTTCTACCTCAACAGTATTGTTCCAAGCATATTGAACTGGCCAGGGCTTTGTCCTTTGAAAATAAAAAAGGCTTTTGTCTTTCTTTGCATTGTTGGCATGCTCTCTCCTCCTGTGACAGTAGAAGACACATTGTGTGTGTGTGTGTGTGTGTGTGTGTGTGTGTGTGTGTGTAAGACATATATCAGTGTGTAAGAGGGAATGCAATGAGATAAACAAAGGGATGTTGGGTACCTAAACCCTTTGTTGATAAATTATAATGTTATCTTGCTACTGATAGCTAAAAGTAGAGTCATAATACATGATTAAGTTATTATTACTATAATAGCTCTTTTTAACTTATGAATTTTTTTCTCTTAAGATGTATTTTATCATAGATTTAGATGGAAATTTAAGCTATAATTTCTCTTATATACTTAAAATCATAGATTTTTCCTACTGATTCTTGATTTTGGCCCAGGTCATGATCTCAGGGTTGTGAGATAGAGCTCCAAGTCAGACTGCATGATCATCAGGGGGTCTGCTTCTTTTTCTCCCTCTCCCTCTGCTCCTCTCCCGTCTCCCTCTCTAGCTCTCTAATAAATAAATCATAAATAAATACATAGGATGACATAAGTAAATATTTCTATGACTTCTGTGAGCCACTCCAGTAAATTAATCAAATCTAAGGATGGGGTTGTAGGAACCTCCAATTTATAACCAGTCAGTTAGAAGCACAGGTGACAACTTGAACTTGCAATTGGTGTCTGAAGTGGGGATAATCTTACGGGGACTGAGTCCTTAACATATGGGATCTGATGCCATCTCTAGGTTAATACTGCTAGAATTAAATTACATTTATACAACACCCAGTCACATCCACTGAGAATAATAATTGCTTAGTGGTATTGAAAAAAAAGACACATATCAGAACTACAAATTCACTGCTTCGTTAAAAGCTCTCTAATAGGGGCGCCTGGGTGGCTCAGTTGTTAAGCATCTGCCTTCAGCTCAGGTCATGATCCCAGGGCCCTGGGATCGAGCCCCACATCAGGCTTCCTGCTCAGTGGGAAGCCTGCTTCTCCCTCTCCCCCTGCTCCTGTTCCCTAACTCGCTCTGTCTCTGTCAAAAAAAATAAATAAAATCTTTAAAAAAAAGCTCTCTAATAACCAGGTGTGTTGGTTCCTGGCATCTCTTGCATGCATTTCCCAAGCACTTACAAAACTTTTGCCAATTCCAGATTCCTAGAGGTCCAGGATAGGTGTGGTGTAGAGACAGAGCAGTGTTGAGGCAGAGTCCACCTCTACCTGTAAAGGGCCTCTGACTTCCCTCTGCTCTGTGGTCAGGACAAAAGGAGCTGTCTTGAGTGTTTTTGAGATACGTCTGTTGAGTGAGTTTCATCTCTTCCTATAAGGAACCTCTAACCAGAAAATATAATAAAAAATTCAAGCTTATGTTCCATTTTGTTATATGGGCAACAAAACCTACTTTCCTGGAACAGTAAACACTAGACTTCTTTACCACCTGTTCTAAGTTGAAATAGAATATAAAGTTCACATGTGAAGTACTCATTACCTTCTTCAGTCAAATATTCTGAATTTAATACAAATCCTTTCACAATCTGTATTCCACTTATTTCCCTTATTTTCTTCCTAGGTCCTGTATGCTTAGGGTAGAATGCTTTTGCCTTCACTAGTTCAAACAGGTTTGTCTTTTTTGTGAGTATCTCTACTGATTGCTAAATATGTGGATTCCCCTCTGGTGCCTCTCCTGGGGGACAAGCACTTATATCAGCAAGAAGGCCAAACAACAGTAGCAGCTTCTTGGGCACAGCAGCAGCAGACAGCAGGTGGAAGAATATGGCTTGATTTGGATCGAACAGCACAGCAAAACTTTTGTGCCAAAAGCAGAGCCTGCAGTCACTGAAATAGATTTTTCATAGAAATAAATATAAAACTTTAAATAAAAATTCTCTAAAGATTCTTCATATGAAAGTGACATCATGTTATGGCTATAAAATCTGAGAACATAAAGACTGTGAATTCATTAACTTGACTTAAAAATAAACAAAAACTCATTTCCTCCTGGGGATTCCTCAGCTATCATTATTGGCTTTGTACACCCCAAAAGACCGAAGTCTTGCTTGGGAGAAAAATATACTGGCATTTCATTTAGAACAGAGAAAGTGTAGCTAAAAACAAACAAACAAAAAAAAAAAAAACCTCCCAGGAGACAGAATATTCCAGCATACTCCATACTGCAGTCCCTGAAATGTTCAGCTGTGCTTAGCTAGGTAATTTCTCAAGGTCATTTTGCCCCTTAATGTTATATTGATTATTTCCATACCAATTCTACCCACCTAAACCAATTTTTGGAAGGAAAACTGCCATAAACTGAATGTTTGTATACCCCCAAAAATCATATGCTGAAGCCTAATCCTCGAATCTGAGGGTATTTGAAGGTGTATCCTTTGGGAGGTGATTAAGTCATGAAGGGGGAGCCCTCAAGAAAGGGATTAATGCCCTTATGAAAGACACCCTAGAGAGCTCCCTTGTCCCTTTGCCATGTGAGAGGACACAGTGAGAAGACAGCTGTCTTCCAACCCAGGAAGCAGGTCCTACCAGATTCTGAATCCGTCAGCATGTTGATCTTGGGCTTCCCAGACTCCAGAACTGTAACAAATGTTTGTTGTCTAGGCCACCAGTCTATGGTGCTTTGTTATAGAAGCCTGAACAGACTAAGATATAAGTACTAAAGAAAACCTGGCAGCACTAGACAACAACCTGAGGACCTACCTACCCTCAATAGGGAAATCTACACTTCTTCCCTTACACTGGGAAATCCACATGGATGTCCACTGTCATATAACAGGAGCTCTGCTATATACTTAAGACGGTTACTGTTAAGTAGCCCTGTAGCAATGCATCACTAGAATCATGTTCTTCGTTTTTCAACTGGAGACCTATTAACCCATTATGTACAGCTTCTGACTCACTGCATAGTTTATACAGACACTTTAGAAAATTTATTATCATAATTTCTTTCCTTGCAATATAAGAAAAACCAATAGATGTTTTCAATAGCCTAGGAATGGGAATAAAAAGGAAAATAAATCAGAAGGAAGTAGGAGAGTTAAGTCCTTATAAAAAACAAAATAAGAAAAGGAACAATTTCCAGCATACTTTACTAGTAAAAGGTCACTCACAATGATCGAGCGAAATGTAAGCCCCTTGTACCTACTACCAATGTATAAAAATTTTTAGCACTGAGTACATCAAGTGAAATTCTGCTGACTACAATTTTATCCTATGGCACAACCTTTGTCTATTGACAACACAGTTAACCCCAAATACTAATATCAGTGATATATGTTTCACAGGGTTTTGGAACATTTTTAAATTCCTTAAATCATTGGATAAGCTCTATCAAATCTTCCTTGATATCTTTTGATCCACCAGGACCTCACTATAGGCATCTTCAGGAACATGAGCAATTTGAGAACATTTCTTCTGAAATAGCTGTCATTTTTCTTTTTTCAAAAGAAAATATCAGCTTGACAAGAGAAGTCTTTTAATAAAAATAAAAATAAATTTAACTCTATCATTTGTTCTACCTAAGCTAGATGTAAAACAATGAAACGTAGTGAGGGCATTAAAATCTCATTACAGGCAGCAAAATCCACATAGTTTGTGATAGCCTGATGCCCAGCTCTGCTTCAAAGTTTTGATTCACCTTCAAAAACCAGTGAAAGTTTTTCTGCACTGGTCCCACTTATGAAAAAATAAAAAGTATCCTTAAGTTAGAATTTGAAAAATTTGTAATATTTGGGCTGCTGTTTTCAAGCTTATACTGTCATTTGGCCTAGCAAAGGCTTTTATCCTAGTGTTTGGTTAGAAAATATCAGGATGTCTTAAAAACTGATTTAATAATATATGATAAAACAATATTTTCTGTAAGTCCCTAAAAAGCAATTTTTTAAAAAGATTTTACTTACTTATTTGAGAGAGAGAGAGAGAGCATGAGCACTAGTAGGGAGAGGCAGAGGGAGAAGCAGACTTCCCACTGAACAGGGACTCCAGTGCAGGACTCTATCCCAGGACCTTGGGATCATGACCTGATGAGCCAAGCCGAAGGCCCACACTTAACTGACTGACCCAGGCACTCCCCTAGAAAGCAATTTAAGAATACATGACAATGACCATTTTGGAAGGCACTCAGAAAACAGTAGAGGTAGGAAGACTGACACTTCAGTCTTGCAATGATTTCTTACAATATCCTTTCTTGCAATGCTATCCAACACTCCCCTCCACCCAATAGAACTTGGTCTTTCTTCAGATGTCTGTGAAGACATCCACTTTTTTTAAAAAAAGATTTCTATTTATTTATTTGACGGAGATACAGAGAGAGCTTATGTAAACAAAGCAGCAGGCAGAGAGGGAGGGAGAAGCAGGCTCTCTGCTGAGCTGGGAGCCTGATGTGGGGCTTAATCCCAGGACCGGGGATTGGCTCATGACCTGAACCAAAGGCAGGTGCCCAACTGACTGAGCCACCCATGCACCCCAAGACAATGCACTTTTATCAACATTTCTCTCACTGACCGCAAAGACAATGACTCCTATTCTTCAAGTCACACTTGAATGTGTTTTTGCACAGTACTTAGATCCTTATAATTTCATTAATTTGGTCTTATATTAACAGTTTTTAAAATTTTATGGGTTTTTTTGTTTTGTTTTTCTTAAGTTCCAAATTTTACTTCCAACTCTACATGCTTTTATAGTTGTTTACATCCAGAGAACACTTTGACATTTGCTAAGATATAAGTTACAGTCAACATTAGGAAAAGCAAAAGCAAATACAAATACCAAGAAATACAATCTGACTGAATCATATACTTTCCCCTCCCTCACTCCAGAGTAGGAAAAATCAGAATAGGAAGACTTTGTGGTTGGTTTAAGATTATGTAACAACAGTAGAGAATATAGTGTGGAATACCATGTAGAAACAGCAATAATCAGTTGATGCATATTATTGATCCTACCACCAACAAAAATAAAATTCTTATCCTAGTCACACTTCTAACTATGACCCCGGAAAGAAATGAAGATGTACTCTTAACAGTAAGAAAAACAATGACCCCAGACTTAGCCAACACATATCTGTTTATAATAGAAGTAAGAAGCTCCCTTCTATTATAACAAAGTAGATTGGGGTCATCTGTTTTGAGCAGAAGGCAAAGTCAGAGGGGATAGGATCAGGAGCATGTATAACTCACAGAGGGCTTAAAAAATCAGAACAGGGTAATATTCTCATCAAAACTGAGGCAGATGGTCTCATAACTAGGAATCAGTGCAAGATCAACAGACAGGCATAAAGAAAGTTAATCAACTGGTATAAGAGTCTGAAGAGCACTTTAGGAAGGCTCTGAGGTCTGGACCTAAAACCAATGTCAGAGATTTCTCCCACTGAGAGAGGCTGACCAATGATAAAGCAACTGGTCTCTTCTTCTCTTAGATTGCTCAGGAATTCCTCATCAGACTCAGTCTAGAGACATATATTACATAATGATTTATATTGGTCTATGAAGGCATGTTGTAATCACTAAAGATACGTGTATCCTCATCTACTCAGGAGTCTTCTGTTGTTAAGCTGAAAGCACTGTAGCTTCTGAAAACACATGAGTATGTGGTGGGGGTAGAAGTCCAATGGATAAATTTTAGGGATTTGGCACCACTGAAAACTAACCCATAATTCATATTGATACTTTTTTCTTCTACTATCAAATTTGCTGTTCATTTTTTTCATTCTCTGATTGGGCAAATTTTTTCTTCCAAATTATGATTAGGAAATTACATGTTATTCACTAGCTCTGCCCCTCTGTTCTAGAATTCCGTCCTTAAAACACATTAGTAATTAACCTTTCCCTCTTCTCCAACTTGATTTGGCTCCCAGGTTCTCCTACCTGAATGCCACCATGGCTGTCCTCCTGGGAAGAATGAAAAGGAACAGGACTCATACAGATCTGGATATTAGAACTTAACTACAGAAAACCAATGACTGTTAGTTAAGGAAAAGACTACAAAAGCTGCATAAGACCAATGAAAAAGAGCCTAAGATAATCAAGAACAAGACAAGTGGCCTTAAAAACCTAACTATCTCATATGTGAGTATCTTATAAACAAGTATCTTATAAACAAGAGTGTTGTCTTAAAAGTGATACCTCTAAGGGTATCACTTCCAAAGAGCTTCCAAAGAGAAATAAACAGGTCAAAAGTGAGTTTTGTGCTTCATTCTCCACAATCCCTTACACATGTAGAAATTAAATAAAGAATTTCTACTGAATGAACAATTAATTAATGCCACATAAGCTTGGTGTCAAACATAATAAATAACTCTTGCTTCAAGTGTCTACACAAAAACATCAGTATGCTCATTAAAAATCTTATCTATTTGAATGTTTCTAAATATTATTTTCTGCAAAGAGGTATAATCAATTTATAAGAAGGCTATCTTTATCCAATGCAGAATAATCTTGTGAATGCTGTTTATAAAGGAGTCTATTTAAAGAAATAGAAGAGGGAAACTTCAAGCATATTAATACAACAGCTACAAAAGTCCCTTGTGTTTTTAAAGTAAGTTGGTGTATCATACCACACCATATTTTCTTCCCTTATTTGCTGGACCACAACAAGAAAGAACACAAAAGCAGAGAGTAAAGAACTGGGAAGATCAAATGGACACATTTCTCTGAGAGGTAGTAAGTAGCCATTGCTTTCTTGCTAAGTAGTGACTAATAGAAGTGAGGTCTCCTAATGGAAGAAAAACACAAAGCAGAGAAGAACCTAAAAAGAGAATGAGCACTGCCAAGACTGGGGCTTGTGTCCTGAAAGTTCAAGTAAAGAAATATTTCAAAGGAGAGTGGGCGAAATGGGGAGATGTTGGTCAAAAGGCACGAAGGTTCAGGTGTGCAGAATAAATCAGTTCTGGAGATTGAGGTGCAGCCTGGTAACTACAGGGAATAATTTTATATTGTAAACTCAAAATGTGCCAAGAGAGTTTAAGGTTCTCCCCATACATGAACGCACGCGTGTACACGCACACGCACGCACGCACACACACACACACACACACACACAAATAGTAACTATGTGAAGAAATATTTTTTATCTTTATCTGACTATAGTTAATGCACAGTGTTTTAGGTGTATGACATAGTGATTCAGCTTCCTATACATTATGCCACGCTCACCACAATGTAGCTACCATCTGACACCACACAACACTTACAATGCCTTTGCCTATTTCCCTATGCTGTGCCTTTTATTCCCATGACTTACCCATTTCATAACTGCCTCTATCTGAAGGGATGGATATGTTGATTAGCTTGATTTTGGTAATCATTTCCATATATATATTTATGTATATATATAATATATAAATATATAAATAAAATATATATTTTATTTATTTTAAAATATTTATTTAAATTTTTAATAAATATTTAATTTATTAAATTTATCGATTTATTAAATTAGTATTTAATATTTATTTGAAATTTTTATTTATTTAAAAGTAATTATAATATTAATATATAATAAATATATAAATATAAAATATTTGTATAAAATCATCATACCTATACCTTAAATATATATTATTTTAATTCAGCAATAATACCTCAATAAGCATGAAAAATAAAAGCAGGAGAAACACAAAGAAATAGGAATCCTGAGATCCAAGAGAACTGGCATGCAAATAGCGGGAGTTCAGACTGCTCCTGATTTCACCCCTACACCTACTATACCCACACATTCCCACCACATTTGATGGCATTTCTCTCCTTCCTATTACTCAGAGCAAAATATTAGAATCTTACCGGACTCTTCTCTCTCTTATACCCCACATGGAGCCCTTCTGCAAATCCTATCTCACCTCTCTTCAAAAGTACTTAAGTTCAGGATCTGACCACTTGTCAGTAGCTCTACTACTGTACAGCACTGTTCTCTGCTCACTGACATCTCTTGCCTGGGTCTCCATGACACCTGCTGTGTCTCTCCTTTCCCCCTTGCCAAGCTACAGTCTAGTCTAATTCTGCCAGCCAGTGTTATCCTTCCTTCCTTCTTCTCCTCCATCCTTCCTTCCTTCCTTCCTTCCTTCCTTCTTTCCTTCTTTCCTTCTCTTCTTTCCTTCTTTTTTTTTTTTCTTTTTTTAAGACAGAGCACACACCAGGGGGAAGGGCAGAGGGAAAGCGAGAGAGAGAATCCTAAGCAGGCTCCATGCTCAGCACAGAGCCCGACATGGGGCTTGATCTCATGATACTGAGATCACGACTCGAGCCAAAACCGAGAGTCCCACGCTCAACTGACTGAGCCATCCAGGAACCCCAGCTGGTGTTATCATTTTAAAATTACTTCTTATCATTCTGCCATTCAAAATCCTTTATCACTCAAAGTAAAAACCTAAGATATTACAATAACCCATAAGGCTTTAAACAGTCTGGTAGCTATTATTTCTCTTACCTCATCACCTACCATTCTCCTCACCACACCCCACTTATGATGTTCCAAAACCACACTAGCCTCCTAGGTATTCTCTATGGACTGAACTGTGTCCTCAAAATTTCACGTTCATAGCCCTAACTTCCAGTACCTCAGCTTGTGATCAGCTTTGAGAATAGGGTCAATGCAGATGTAATTAAGATGAGGTCATTCTGAGGCTAGGAGAGGACCTTAATCCATTACAACTGGTGCCCTTACAAAAAGATCTGCACACGGGGAGAATGCCATGGGAACATAAAAACAGAGATTCAGGTAAGTGAAGCATCTCCAAGCTGAGAAACATTAAATATTTCCAGCCAACCACCAGAAGCTAGAAGAGAGGCCTGGAATAGATTTGTGGGTCCACGGGGAGGCAGCTTCACTATACAGACCTAGAGTCCAGGTGCTGCTGGTAGGACCTGAGTTGTGTTTAAGTATTTAAAGAAGATTCTTTAAAGAATCTTTCTCCCATTTATAGTTAAACACCATCCCCTCTACACAGCTGAATATTTGCATTTATTCCCTATGTTGGTCATTCTGCTGCAGAACAATAAAAACAGGACACGGGGGGGGAGGGTAATAAAAAAGCAACACAGCCTCAGAAGAAACCAACCCAACCAACACCTTAATCTCAGACATCTAACCTCCAAACTTTGAGACAATAAATTTCTGTTTAATCCATTCAGGTTAACCTACTCAGTCTGTGGTACTTTGTTACAGCAGTCTTAGGAATCAATATATATTCCTCAAATGCTCTCGGCATACCGCAACCCTGGGGCTGTTGCCCAGGCCATTCCTTCTGGCCAGGCTCTCCTGAGAGGCCAGAATGTGAAAAGAAATCCTGAGCATCAGAGAGCTGACTTGCTTACAGTTACTGGAATTTTTAATACAGACAGATGTTAGCTTAGATGGCTGAGATTTCCTGCAGCTTCATGGAGGTCAGGGAACCCTTTTCCCCCTCAAGAGGCCTGTTACCCAGCCTCCTGCATATCTAAGTGTTTCATAAGCTTCTGTATTGTCATCAAAGGAACCTTCCATCCTTGAAATGTGTTGGCAACTCTGTCAGGCACATTGCTGTCCTGTGTCTTGCTGGACAAGGACACATTGCTGACCCACTTACATTAGTTAAGTCAAAGATGTTTCTCATTTCATTAGAGTTAACACAAAATCATCACACATTGCAGATATAATCAAGATCTGAAGAGAAATATTTAAAGAGATCATCTCTAAAGACAAGGGGAGAAAATAGGAAAATCAAAAAGAAAAGATGAGCAATGAGTTAAGTTTGAAAATATACAACTATACATATATTTGAAACTCTGAATAATGGCATTTTATAATCATTTTATTAATATTTTAATAATTAAAACACTTTAGACATATATTAACATTTTAGAGTCAATAATTTGAAAAATTGTATTGGCTCCTTTGCTATTTTTGAGAGGTCAATGGGTCTTCTAATATTTTTTAACTCCAGACAATCTACAAAGTATCTGAAATCTTCTAAACCTTTTGAAATCCCATTTTTTTAAAAGGTTGCAGCTGAATAGCATCACAATTTACAAAGGACTTTCTTACATATTTCTTACATATTTAACCAATTAAGAATATTATGCAGGCATAAGAAGGCTATTTCTTTTCTAATACAAATTAAAATTGCTGTAACATTATTTTAGAAATAAATATAAAGTGTTTAAAATAATATTAACTAGTATTAGTATAGATAATTTCAATATAATATGCTATTTTTAAGAAAAATGTTCTATAGTAATTATTTTTATTACTTAAATAATCACCTTTGTTCTTTTAATTGTGTATATTCTTTATTTATTCCTACTATGATTGACAGAAGTCTGGTAGTCAAGAGTATATTTAATTCCCCTATTCAATTTAGCTATGAAAAATATTTTCATTTAACACAAATCACTATCTGTTCTTTTACATGGCTTTCCATGAAGCAGTCATTTGTATCTGCTCTAAACAACAGGATAAAATAATGAATTAGATAAACATGCTGATGTTTTCAATAATTTTCACTATTAAATGTTTCAGGTACAGTACATACATCATGGGCCAAGGACCATTTCTTTTATATCTCCTCCAGCTTGTTTATATATCCTTGTCAGCAACTGACAGTTTCATAAACTGAGTTTGGAACAGCATTTTTTTCTGGATGCCTGCAAGTCACATCATCATCACCCAGGTACCACCCAATAATGCTGACCTGCTGATAAACTAATGTAAAAAAATAAATCATATAAGGATATATATTCTCTTTCTCTTCAGCAGCTATTTGCAAAGTCTTGCCTGAAAACTGTAAACCAAAGAGACAGAAGCTAACGACATACTTCCTAATGATGGACACATGTGTAACGAGAATTGTCTAAATATCTTCATGATTTTGTTTCTGGAATTGATGCAATTCAAAGTCATCTGTGCCATTGTATTGTGCTGGTTTACCTAAGACTACCTGGGGCTAACTCTCACAGGGGGCTTTCCACCGGTTTTACAATTATAGATTTTTGTCTATTTGGTTTAGTTCATGGATGGTGAGGCACTACAGTGAACTGGAAAGGAAGATGATGGTACTTGTGACAGCTCTCATTTGTATTCATACTTGAGTCATAAACATCCATAAATCACCAAAATACCATAACCACCAAGTTGATGAATTTAACCTTAAAGCAGCAATCTCCCCCTTGCTGACTATGGAAGATTAAGCGGTAAGACTATGTCATCTATGAAAGAAAAGAAAAATAGACCAAATGGAGACATACTAGCATGTACGAAAGAAAATAAGGGAAGATAGAAAAGGAGACAAAACCTGAAAGTTCTGTTTTTCCTATAACTTAGAAAATATTATTAGAGGCCACATAATCTTCAGAATAAATTATTTTTTTTGGAATAAATTACTTTTGAAAACTTCTCATCTTAATAACAAAATCATGTAAATGAATTTCACCTGACAGCATACAACAGCCCTCTCATATTCTATGTCCCTTAATACTTTGTGGTACATTAGGCTATTTTATAACATAAAGGAAAAGTATTATAATAAATGTCAGCAAATTTAGAAGTAAATTGAAAATTATTTTTGTAGGAGACCCAAGGCAAGATGGCGGAGGTGTAGGAGGCACGGAGAGCACTGGGATCCAGAAAGAAGCTGAAAACCACTCTAAAAGCCGGCAAACACAACAGCAGAGAGAAGAGAATAAGAACAGCAATTCTAGGAGCAGAAAATCGACCACTTTCAGAAGGTAGGATGTGTGGAAAAAGTGAATTTAAAGCGACGGGAAGAGAGACCCCAGGTGGAGGGGCCGGCTCCCAGCAGCCCCAGAGCCGCGGAGCACAAACTCCGGAACTTCTAGTCCGCTCCGCTGAGGGACATCGCTCCGGAATTAACCGGGGGTTAAGCCCTCGCGGGAACAGTGTGGTTTCGGGACCCGTGGGGTCACCGAGGGACCAGGGGAGCCCGAGTGCGGCAGAGGTCCCAGGTATCGGGGCGGAGAAGCCCGCGGCAGAGAAGGAGCCGCGCAACGCCGCATAGGCCTACCTTGGACTATGGGAAC
>JAQQSY010004263.1:0-12416 GCA_028646535.1 Procyon lotor
CGATTAAGCCACCCAGGTGCCCCCACAGGAGCCGTTTTAAATTTCATTCCCATTGGAGGTAAAGAAACCTTGTTGCTTCCATAATATTCCAAAGTATGAACTACCCCAAAAGCATACACTGTTAGTAAAAATGCTTAGGGTTTTCTTGCCTAAAGTACAAGCCTGAGTAAGGGCTGAAGTATCAAAAGACGAAGATGCCATCTCAATGACTTCAAAGAGATGCAAAAACACACTCAGCATATTTACCATTTTCACCCTTTAAATAAGAACCATCAGTATAGCATGAAAAATCTGCATTGGTTCAAGGAGCTTCCTATAAATTTCCATGGGGAATCAAAAGGTAATTTGTCAGAGTTAAGCAGTCATGAAGGGTTTCACCTGGGTGGAAGTGTAGACCTTGTTTCAAGACCAAATGCCCTAAGTATAGAACCTGAGTTTGAGCAAACTAATTTTTCTTTGGAAACTTTGTGTCCCTTTAAGGCCAAAAGTTGTAATAGGTGAATGCTATTTCCTGTGAAGAGGTTTCAGGAGGGGAGCAGAGAAGCAAATCATCTGCATATTTTAACAAAGTAGAGCCTGCAGAAAACTTTCTATCAACCAAATCAGCTTTCAAATGTTTGTGAAAGGTAGAGACTCTGAAACCCCAGGGCATTATTGTCCAGGTGTATTTCTGGTTTTACCAAGTGAAAGCAAAAAGATACTGGCTATCCTTATCAACAGAAATACTAAAATGGACTGCACATATCATTTGCAATGAAAAATTTGCTTTTGGTGAGACTGGATGTCAGAAACATATGGGGGTCAGGAAAACAGGGTGTCAAGGGATAACAATGTTATTTATTGCTAGTAGGTCCAGGAAAAAACCTCCATCTTCAGTCACTGGATTTTCTCACAGGTAAAATGGGGTGTTTACAGGGACTAGTACAGGGGATAATGAGACCCTGAGCTCTGTAATCTTCTATGCTGGCTCGCTGTCTTGAAGGACTTCTTTATATAGGCAATTCTGAGCAGAGGTTTTGAGGGATCTATCTGAATCCTGATGGGAGGTGCACAATGGATTCTGCCAATAACAGCTGAGGCAGATTCTGCCCATAAAGAAGATGGTAGCTGATCCAATAGGAATCAATGATCACGGTCCCTAGACTCAGCTACAGTGCAACATCAGAGATGAAACCAATAAAAGATGTCAAAGGATCATTTAATTTCCCTGGTTGGCTATTTTGGTTACTACTATCAAATTCCAGAATTATTTTCCTCTTTTGGGTGGAAGAAATTCTGGCAAGATTTTTTTTCTAAGATTCTTTTTCCTAAGAAGTCTTGGCTAATAAATGAATAGGGCCTGAGGAACTAAGGAAAAAAGGGTGCCTCTCTCTCTCTCAAAGGACCTAGATAAAAGGGAATAGGTTCAGAGACAGGAACCTGTTGAGATTTATTAGAGACCCCCAGTATTTGAACTGTCTTAGTATCCTGAGGCAGAGGCTGCTTTATGGCAGTGGGGTTGGGCACTGAGGAGGTAGCTCCAGCCTAACCAGGGACAGAGATTCATTCTTAACCTGGAGAATGGTTTCTCCAAGCCAAGGAATAGGATTGGCAAGTTCCTTAGAGCCCATCATTGGGAATTCGGAGGACACTGGAAAGACTGAGCAGAGGGTGGAAGACAGCCGGAATGCTTAAATTGGTAACATCTTAAACCAATGTCCTGGCACTTTGCAATAAGAGAAGAAACTAGAAGGGTTTTGTTTTTGTTTAGGGACCCTCACCTGCTGGAGCCGAAATATTTGAGAATGTTAGCAGTCTTTTAGTGGACTCATCTAAGGTATGAGCAAGCAGGTTTGCCAAATTAACTAAATCTGAACTGCACAAAATTTCCCATTCCATCCTGGTCCTTTGGTCTGATTCCTTCCAGAAGCAGGGTGTTTCAAACAGAGTAAAGAAGAAATCATCTCAGCCCATTAATAAACACAGAACTAGCATCTGCTCAGGTCATGATCCCAGGGTCCTGGGATCGAGCCCCGCATCGGGCTCCTTGCTCAGCAGGAAGCCTGCTTCTCCCGCTACCATTCCCTCTGCTTGTGTTCCCTCTCTCGCTGTGTTTCTCTCTGTCAAATAAATAAAATCTTTAATAAACACAGAGCTGAATGCTGCCTTGATAGATTCAACATCTAAAGGAAAACCAGAATTTTCTTTAAAGGCAATCTGGAGTTGGTTGTAACAGTCATGAACAGGTTCATCAGGCTTTTGTGTTTAAGCCAATCAACAGGCTTAGAAGAAGCTACTGTAACTGTTCAGTGGTGACTTCCAGTGAGTGTCCTAGCCTCTTGCCTAAAGCCAGGAGTTTGTTTCTCTAAATCCCCTTCAGGACGTTCCCACTGCGCTAGTTCTAGCCAATGTTGGCCTGACCTTCAGCAGCAAGCATGAAGACTCGTTGACATAAATCTGAGAAGCCAGGTTGGTAAGTTTGGATACCTATGCTACATTCTTGAGCACACCTCTGAAGTCCTCAGCCACCTTAGGAAACACTTTAACCATGGCCGAAGTTCAGCCTTAGTCCAGGAAACATAAAGACCTGGGGGTTTAAATGGATTCTCAGAAGACTCAACTTTAAAGAGGAGGTTTTAGGGGCACCTGGGCGACTCAGTGGGTTAACGCCTTTGCCTTCGGCTCGGGTCATGGTCTCAGGGTCCTGGGATCGAGCCCTGCATCGGGCTCTCTGCTCAGCAGGGAGCCTGCTTCCTCCTCTCTCTGCCTGCCTCTCTGCCTACTTGTGATCTCTCTCTCTCTCTGTCAAATAAATAAATAAAATCTTTTAAAAATAAATTAAAAAATTTTTAAAAAATAAAGAGGAGGTTTTAATAGGCTCAGGAGAAGAAGGAGCAGGGGGAGGTGTGGAGGAAAGGGATGTTTGGCAGAGAATAGAGGGAAATGGCACAGGAGGCAAGGCCTGAGCACAGGTGGCTGCCTAGTGTTAGGAAACCCAGGAGGAGAGGGAGGGGAAAAAGAGGCCTCAGAGACATTTTGACTTCTTTCAATTATGTGTTTGCCTCAGTTAATTTAGAAATACTATCTTGCAAAGAGGCAAACTTAGAATCCCGAAAACATTTGGAAGCCTCAAGGTACAATTTACAATAGGTATCTCATTCAGTTTGTTTTTGTTTTAGGAGCCCCTGCTTTCTAATTTAATTTTGAGCAAAATAAGTTTGGTGAGCTCGGAAGTTCCCCATAATGGCCACTGACAGTCTAAATTACTTTTAGTTAAGTTGGTCCGTTTCCTTAGAAATGTGCATTTCCTTAGAAATGTGCATTTCCTTAGAAATGACCATAGCTTTTAAACATAACACCAGCACCGTCCCAGTAGGAGGTTATCGTCAAGCATTTTGACGACAGGGATTCCATTTCTTAGAGTTTTTCTCTAGAGCAAAGAGGGAAAATTTCTAAACAGCCGCTTCAACAGGAACAGTCTGGTTCCAGAGGGATCAGACCAAAGGCCAGCACAATTCCAAAGGGCACAAACCAATCCCAAAAAGGAGTCAGACCAAAAGCCAAACAACTATACCGAGGAAGGGCAAAGACTTAAATAAAGCCTGTAGAGGAGCACCTGGGTGGCTCAACCGGTTAAGCGCCGGCTCTTTTTCTTTTTTTTTAAGATTTTATTTGTCAGAGAGGGAGAGAGAGCGCGCGTGCACTCTCCTTGTGCATGCAAGGAGAGAGGCAGGCAGAGGGAGGGAGGAACAGGTTGCCCGCTGAGCAGGGAGCCCAGGGCAGAACTTGATCCCAGCACAGGTTATAACCTGAGCTGAAGGCAGACGCTTAACCAACTGAGCCACCCAAGGCACCCCATAAACGCCAACTCTTGATTTCTGCTCAAGTCATGATCTCAGAATCGGGAGACTGAACCCCGAGTGCAGCTCACACTGGGCCTGGAGCCTGCTTCGGGTTCCCTCTCTCCCTCTCCTGCTACCCCTCCCCCACCTTTCCCCCTCTCTCAAAATAAACAAAAAGCCTGTAGAGCTCAGACACAAAGAGAGCAGCGCTCCATATGCAGGAGAAAACTCACCCTCAGGCTCCAGGGTCGCCCAGAAAGGACTGCGCTCAGCTGGCTCTGTGGGCACCCGCACCACCTTGCTCACCAGCCTCAGAGCTGTTGGGGCGTCTTCTCTGGATCCCACCTCTGATCACCAAGTAACATTACCCTTAAAAATAAAACTACCAGCTGTTTCACCAGCAAAAACAAGCTTATTCTACACAAGCACATTACTACAAGCCCTCAGAACAAAGGAGAGGCGGTTTGTTTTGCTTTTTTTATAGAGGAAAGGGGAGGAGTTAGTGGGCTCTTATAAACGAAGAGTCCATTGGAGTAAACTGGGAGTTCTTAGTATAGTGCCTTCTCATTGGTTGAGTTGTAAGAGTCTCTCATTGGCTGGGTTGTTGCCAGGGCAGGAGGCAAGCCTTTCTTCCTTCCCACTTGAAAGGTTCATCTCTTCCATTTGGATCTGCAGTTGACAAGGAGTGGTAGAGTGTGAGAGCTTCCCCTGCCTCCCAGCTCCATTTCTTTTTTAAGATTTATTTTATTTATTTATTTATTTATTTATTTATTTATTTATTCATTTATAAGATTTTTATTTATTTATTTGACAGAGAGATCACAAGTAGGCAGAGAGGCAGGCCGACAGAGAAGGAAGCAGGCTCCCTGCTGAGCAGAAAGCCCGATGCGGGGCTGGATCCCAGGACCCTGGGGCGGAAGCAGAGGCTTTAAACCACTGAGCCACCCAGGCGCCCCATCCCAGCTCCATCCTAAACAGGGCACCTCCTATTGGTAATTGTCACACCCTCAAATGAGTTCCTGTGGTATTATGACTTATAATAAGAAATATATATTTGGTCTTTTCCCATTCCTGGCACAGAGCTCCTAAAACCCTTGGAATCTCCCAAGTGATGAGAGCAATCAAGGTGTTTTTGTTATGTTAATGAGGTACTTTTTGGACCAGCGCAGAAGGTTGGGGGCTGGTTGCCAGGAGAACCAGCTCTGTGATTAGAGTTTTGAAACTTTCAGGGACACCTTGGGTGGCTCAGTCGGTTAAGTATCTGACTCTTGATTTGGGCTCAGGTCATGATCTCATGAGATCAGGCCCAGCAGCCCCTGGCAGCCTGTGGAAGCCAGGGTAGGCCACATGTTGGGCATGGAACCTGTTTAAGATTCTCTATCTCTGGGACATCTGGGTGCCTCCGATGGTTGGGCTTCTGCCTTTGACTCAGGTCAAGATCTCGCACGGTCCTGGGATCGAGCTCCACGTAAGGCTCCCAGCTCAGCAGGAATCCTGCTTCTCCCTCTCCCTCTGTCTCTCCCCCTGCTTGAGCTCTCTCTTGTCTTTCTCTCAAATGAATAAATAAAAATCTTTGGGGGGGAATAAAAAGATTCTCCCTCTGCCCCTCCCTCTCCCTCCCTTTCCTAAATTAAAAAAAAAATTAAATTTTTTAAAAAAGAGGGTTGGGGAAAGTTCCAACTCCAACCTCCAGCTCCAGGGAGGAAAGAGGGGCTGGAGGTTGAATCAGTCACCTATGACCAATGATTTAATCAATCGTGCTTATGAAATGAAGCCTCCATAAAAACCCAGAAGGACTGGGTTCAAAGAGGATCTGGGTTAGTGAACATATGCAGGTGCCAGGCTCCAAGAGGGTATAAAAGCTCCACACCCCTTTCTTCATACTTTGCCCTATACAACACTTCCATCTGGCTGAATTACATCCTTTTATAACAAAGTGGTGATCTAGAAAGTAAAATGTTTCTCTGAGTTCTATGAGCCACCTTAGCAAATCAGTCAAAGTTAAGGGGCTCTTGGGAATCTCTGATTTTTAGCCATTTGATCAGAAGTACAAGTAACAACTGGGTTTGTAACCAGCATCCGAAGTAATGGGGAGGCAGTCTTGTAGGACTGAGCCTTAACTTGTGGGATCTGATGCCATCTCCAGGTATCGGATGTCTGAATTCAGTTGGATTATAAGACACCCAGCTGTGTCTGAGAATTGCTTGCTGGTATGGGAATACCCCGCCCACACTGGAATTGGTAACAATATTTAGTTCCTCAGCCTTCCTAAGTGTGTTCAGACTTTAACACACCAAGAAATGAATAAGGCTTATCATTCTCAACTCCAGGCTGCAGAAGCACTGTCTTTCAGTCTTGTACACTTTGGAGAGACTGAAAGAGCTCCCAGTTTTTCTGCAACATCCACGACGGTAACTGAAGGAACTTGACTGGAAATATCTGCTTCATTCAGTCGGCAAGGCCCTCCAAGTTAAGTCCAGCGGTGAAAGAATTTGCTGCCACGTTGTTCTGCGAGGGGGCTTTTCATTCCCTCAAAAAGGTGAAACTTCTGTTCAATAGTCCAGCAAGAGGTTGGGGAATTTGTTTTCTGGGGAGGCAACACACTTGTGTTTAAACAAGATGAACATAATATTATGCATGCATTTTGTGACAAAAACTCCTGAAAAGACCAGCTTTTACGACACTAGACAAGACTCCTTTCAAGATTTTGGCCGAGGCTTTGATGCCAACATAGACAGTAATGAAACATGCAACGTCTCCACCAAAGGAAGGAAGCCATGTGTTGTCAAGCATGACAGATGCTCCCTTCCATGCCCAGATTTTTTTCCAGTTAAAGTTATGCCTGAAAAAAAGAAGAAAAAAAAAACCTTTTCAGCCATTAACGTCTCCAAAGGGACCCACCAAAAGAAAACGTTTCTTCTGATGACACCAAAGGGCACATAAAGGATGAAGAGCAGTATAGTTCCACACTGAAAAGTGTACGGCATTTTCGTGCAATTGCAGGCTGAGGGAAAGGCCTGGCTGCAATTCCTGCCTTCAAATATCAGGAAGAAATGTTTGTCTCTTAGAGTAGATGAAGTTCTTCGATGGAGACACTGTTTTATTGGGGTCTCTGCTCCAAATCATAAACTAGCTTGATTACTGCGAGGGCACAGGTTTTTCCCAAGATATCCACTATTGCACAGCTATTCTATTCTATTGTTTGGCAATGTGAGAGGCAGAGGCAGAGAACGGTCCCACATCGGGCTTGGGGGGGTAGGGGGCAGGGACAAAGGCAAGTCCAGGGGAAGTTTCATCCTTTTCTTTTTCTTTTTTTTTTTTTAAAGATTTTATTTATTTGACAGAGAGAAACACAGAGAGAGAGGGAACACAAGCAGAGGGAATGGCAGCGGGAGAAGCAGGCTTCCTGCCGAGCAGAGAGCCCGATGTGGGGCTCGATCCCAGGACCCTGGGATCATGACCTGGGCCGAAGGCAGACGCTTAACGACTGAGCCACCCAGGCGCCCCAGTTTCATCCTTTTCAAATCTAACCTTCTTCTCAGGAAACACACCTACACTGCAAGGTACTATACGAGGATGCTGAAAAGGAATATGCTCCTTCAGCTTTGTTCCATGCACCCACTGACAAGTAATTCTCATTCCAAGAACCATTATGGCTTTAGTGACCCATTAAGTTCGGTAATGAAACTAAAGTCAAGGGATATGGAAGTCGCTTCATGCTTTTATTACGTGATACTTCCCAGATGGGCTAAGCTTATGATTTCCTTAAGCATTATGGCAACGTGAACCAACTTTTATTTCTATCAGAGAAATTAATCTAGGTATCGACAGGTGACAACCATAAACTTAGTGTATTACCTTACTGAGCAACCATTGCATTCCACAGCACAATGGTTTGGAAGGAAACGATACTTTCATAGTATAATTTGACCACAACTTTTTTTTTTCAAAGACAACTTCTATTCCAAATAATAGAAAGAAAAATGGAAGAAGAGCATCATGCATGTGTGTGTATGTGTGCGCACGCGTGTGCGTGTGTGTGTGTCTGATTCACAGAACATTTGTCACTCATCAAGTGTGGCCCTCCCTTCTCCCCTGTCTGAGGTTAAAAAAAACTCTGCAATTAATATTGACTGGCCTATTGCTGTTTGTACAGATAGTTGAATGGAATCGTGGTGAGCTAGTCTTTTTTTTTTTTTAAGGTTTTATTTATTTATTTTAGAGAGATTGAGAGAGAGCGCGCGCGAGCACGAGTGGAAGGAGGAGCAGATGGAGGAGCAGGCTCCACACTGAGCAAGGAGCCTGATGTGGGGCTCGATCCCAAAACCCTGATATCGGGACCTGAGCCAAAGGCAGATGCTTAACCAACGGAGCCATCCAGGTGCCCCTGTTGTGAGCTGTTCTTAGCAACCGGACCAAAGGACAGAGTCCAGTCTGTAAACTTCAAGCCCCAAGTGGCCCATATTTCCCACCCTTGCCACCATTTTTATACTCTAACATTGTCCAACTCCTTATTTATGGATAGGGCCCTCCAGTGACGACTGATACTCCCTTTGTGACGTTTGAGACGTTCGGGTTGTGAGTGGTAGGATGCTTTATTTTCCTCCAGGGAGGCAGTGTACCATAGTGGCCAAGTGAACAGTTTTGGAAGTCAGATGGGCCTGGGTGTGACTTCCAGATCCACTATTTATTTTACTTCTTTAATAGCTATGTGGCCTATTTAACTTTCTAAAGCTGTTACCTCATCTGTAAAATGGAAATTAAAGGAGATAACATATCTGCACTAAAGAGCCTGACTCCATTTTTCATTTTGACCTTGACAGCCTTCAAGCTCCACCCTTCCCCCTTCTGCTTTGAACTCACATCTCAGCAAGCTGATAAGCAAGGGTGTTCCTGCCTTTGGTGACCGAGGGACGTTCACATCGCAGAAGGCCTGGCGGGTGGGTGGGAGCCCTCACCTCAGCCCTACCCCCCTAACCACCATAAAAGCCATGACAGTCTCCATCATTTGCTCTCTCCAGACATTTGGTACCTACCTGGGAAGCTTGCCTTGCTTTCCCCCAGAAAGCCTTGTGGTTTGAGGAATAGACCTTGTCTTGCCCTCTTGTGTGTGTATGTGTATGTGAACCAAATTTTGACTGATGGAGTCCATCCCACTACTTCTGGGTGACCGCAAGAAACGGCACTGTTAGCAGGATGTCTAGGCAATGGCCACCACCAGTGAGGGTCTTTCTTCTCTTGCTTTGGCTTGCAAACTAGCTCTGCTGCCTGCTGGAAAGCATGCATTACGAGCTGCTGCTGGCCTGTATCTTTTCCAGTAGTGCTGCTGCCTGCTGGCTAGCTTGCACTTTGAGCTGAACTGCTTTGTGCCACATCTGCTGAGTTTTTCAAGGCCCTATCAATAATAATTGGCATTTAGGAACAGGAGTGTGGGATTGGGTCATGTATCTTGGCCTGGGTCATGTATCTTGACCTGGCCCCACATGTGGATCTTTCAGATTGAATTGTGTCTCCATTCCAGCATCAGCCATGACTGCCTCTGAGTTTGGGGGAATGACTCTTACCCTGTGACCATTGTGTGTGTCTCAGCCAGGCTTTAGTCCCCTGGAGAACTCAGGGGATAAACTGATACTCTACACACTACACATGCCCTTTGGGGGGGGTCATTCATGTGGAAGAATATCCCGAGATCATGCCCCTAAAAATGCTTAGACCCTCAAAATGCTTTTGCCGCTGCCTATGCCCGTCATAACAAGTTTTGTCCTCACAGTTACAGGAAAAAACACTCATGGCAGCCCCAAGGCACAAAGGGTTAATTTAAAAATTACTTAAGCTATGGGTCCTAAAACTTCAAAAAGCAATCATCTCCATGGAGGAAGGCACCCAATCCTGATGATACTAATTCGCAGGTCTCTGGAGGAAGATATTTCTAAATATGAGCCGGGTAGAGATGACCCACTCCCCAGAGTATAGTAACCACCCCAGGTGGTGGTGGTGATGACGATGATGATGATGGTACCACCCAGCTAGAAAAGGAAACAAAATAACTAAAACAGATGTGGCCCAATTGGGAATCCAAAATTTACTAAAAGAATTTCTAGAATAAAAAGGTAAAAGGGAGTAGATTGGCTTTTGCAACCTTACAGCAGAGGTTCTGAATTAACTTTAATATCTACTGAGACACACCAATTGGAGGGCTTGGTCAATACTGAGACTTAAATTACACTTTACCTGAGGATCCCACTAACCTTAAACATGGTCCTCCCTATAATCTTATGGGAGTCACTGAACATAAAATACAAGAACAAAATCATGGGCCTCTCCTTCACCATCAGAAATATTGCCTTGCCTAAATCCCCCACAGTCAAAGTGCCCATTGCCCTAAAATCTCCCAGGATGGGTACAGACACTCGGATTCAAAGTGTGATAAATTAAAATCCATTTAAATCTCTGCCACTTACAATCAGCTTAACAAAAATGGAGCCCCATAGACCTCCCTGCCTCTGGTTAAAATATTTAGTAAGACCCAATATACATCAAAACAGGGCATTTAAGATTGAAACATGTTATCCAAGACCTATTTAAAGAAGGCAAAGATGATCCCCATTACTGCCCACAGTAATGATCCCCACAACAAGTTGGCCTGTTCTTAAACCTTGGAAGGAAGGAATGGTACCTCACCATGGATACTGGAATCTTAGTGTCACTGTCGCACCCACTGAGGCCCCCACATCCAGTATTATGTAAATTACTGACCTCATCTAATCAGCAACTGGTAAGCACTTTGCAGTCGTAGATTTGGCTAAGTCTCTTCTATTCAGTGCTTATTTTAACAGCTTCTCATTCACAATTTGTCTTCACCATCAAAGGGACACAATACAGCTTTTTACCTGGCTACCCATGGAGTACCTCAACAGCCTATCACACATCATTTTGGCAAGCAAGATCATAACCACAACCAATGTGATGGAACATAGTAGGAAGCTCTTGCTTTCCATCCCTAATGAGGACATCCCTAAAAAAGGAGGGGACCCAAGGGTCCGCACAATTCACTGAACTTTTTAAAGTTATCTTAGCTCTGAATGCCCTGGCTAACAATGAGCCCCATCTGTACACTTTTATAGACTCATAGACCGTTGTCAATGGTCTGGCCATTGGTCTTGCCAATGGCAGAAACAATTCCTTATCCAAGGTTGCCCCCTTTGGGGTAAAGAACTCCATGAATCTCTTGCCTCGCAGATCCCCAAAATATAAATCAAGGTCACACATGTCTCCCTGTCCGTACTAAAGCCACAGTACAAGACCTCACCAAGACATTTGTTATCTCCTTTGAAGTTTTGACCAAAGCACTCATTTCAATTCTCAAAATACACAACGCTGGGCTCTTTAATGATTCATTCAGTGAAAGTTTCATCTCCCCCACTGATCTCAAGATACAGGCTCAGAGAGAACCATTAGTGTTTAATTAAATAAGCTCAAACTCAATTAAATGAAACATAGCACATTTCAGTCATTAGTCAAACATCAAGGGTGAATTATAATAAAGAGTCTGACTTCATTTATGATGTTTGACTGCTGACATCTTCCAAACCTACCCCTCCCTCTTCCCCTTACGCCCCAAATCTAAGCAAGCTGATAAGGAAGGCTAGATGCTCTCTCCTTTGGAGCCAGCTGGAAGTTGCAAGCCTAGCCCTCACAAGAGACCCCTTGCCCCAAACTTACCCCAACTCCATAAATGCTAAGCCAGTCCCCTCTCCCTGCTCTGTCAAGCCATTTTTGGACCTGCTTGAGAGTCTGCCCTGTTCTCCCTAAAAAGCCTCATGATGTAAGAATTAAAACTCTTCCTGCCCTCTTTGTACATGTGTGATATCATCAAACTTGACATCTGGACTAAACTGGGGAGGGAGGAGTGTCCAGGTCATCTTTGCTATGTGACCACAATAGTACCTGGCATATTGTGTGTTTAATAGATGGAAATTAGTGTTGTTTTTTATTTCCCTATTTATTATATGCACTGCCGAAGCGAGCACTTTATTTCCCTATTTAAATTGATGGATATATGTAAACCTGACAGTTATCATATTTATGCCCGGATACAGGAGAGACAATGTGTTAATCTAAGTGATATCCTTGATGCTAAGGATGTCAGAAAACTTTTGTGCCAATGGCAGATCCCTCATGTCACAGGATACTAAGAACTGCCAATAAAGAACACTGAATGAAAACTTAGAGGATAAATATTTCCTGATTGAGGGAGAAAGTGACACATACTGGGGAGTCAATAAACAGTTTTTGAGTGAATAAAACATTTTTTGAATGAATGGACCTAGTACATGGGATTTGAGAACTAATTAGATATAAGGAAGAGAAAAGGAACAAGTCAAAAATAATTCAGAACAAGAAAGTTGCCCCGATGTGTTTCATCCAGGGGTACTTGGAAAACTTTAGTGATTAAGAAAATAATGCTTTTAGAAAAAGTTTTGGCAGTGAGACACTCAGGAAAATCTATCAATAAATAGCAAGCCCGGTCCTTTTTAAGACCCTGTGTAGAAATAATTCCAAAAAGATTAAAATCAGTGCAGAAACCAAGGAACC
>JAQQSY010004264.1:0-12415 GCA_028646535.1 Procyon lotor
CACTCCACAGAACTGCTTCTGTCAAGGATCCTGTGGCTGAATGAAGTTCTTCTCCTGTCTGATTTCTCAGAAGCATGTGACAGCCTTAGATTCCTCCTCTCCCATAAAGCTTCCATTCTCTCCTGCTTTTCCTCTCTCCACTTCCTGTTTCCTTTGCAGATCCCTCCTCCCTTGTTCTAGCCTGCTATGTTTTCCAGGAATCTGATGTAGGCCCAAAGGCCTTCACCTCTAAAAAGCTCTCCTGAGGCAATCCCACACATCCCCACTTCTAGATGCTCATGCCTCCTACACCTTCTTCATCTCAGCTTTTTCTAGGGCCCCACATCCATCCACTCACTGGACAGGCCCGGCCAGTAGGAGGTCCCAAGCCCATATCAACAGAACAATGTTGAAACTAAACTTCTCTTCCTTCACCTCCCACCCCTGCGACTCCTGTATTCCCCATCTCACACCACATGCGAGGTGCTCAAGCCAGAAACATGAGCATGATCTCCTTCTCCCTCAGTCCTCACATTCAGACAATTTCCCAGTCTTGTTGATTTTAACTCTAAATGTCTCTCAAATCTGTCCACGGGTCTCATGTGCTCTGCCCGAGTAAGTCCAGGTCTCTGACAATCCGTGCTTAGAGTACTAGAATAGTCTTCTAACTTGGCTCCCTGCCTTTTAGTCTTGCTTCCTTCCCTCCAACCAGTTCTTGACACAGCAAGGAGAGCTTTCTGATATGCAAATCTAATTACACCTTTCCCAGCTCTAAACCTTGCACTATCTCCCCATTGCATCAGAATAAAACCCATGCCCTTTTGTTTCCTGAAGCAGAGATATAGGTGCTACAGATTTTTAAATATTACCCTACAGTAAAACTTACTCTTGGTGATGTAAAAGTTCTGTGACTTCTAATACATGTATAGATTCTGGGGCCACCACAACTATCTGCCACTCCACATCACTCCCTCATGCTATCCTTTTACAGCCACGCTCTCTCACATCTCTAACCCCAATCACAGATCTATTCGCCATAGCTTGTCTCCATAGTTTGTCTTTTAAGGGGGGAGGGGTTCTTTTGAAAAAACGAAAGAACAAACAAATAAACAAACCCAAGCCCCTTAAAGTGTCTTTAATGACACCTTGCTCTCCTACCTCACGTCCAACACCTGCCCCCCCATCGCTGCAATTACACTGGACTATTTTCGGTTCTCGGGAAGCTAAGTTTAGCTTTCTTCCCTC
The DNA here is from genome assembly GCA_028646535.1 of Procyon lotor. Classification (NCBI taxonomy): domain Eukaryota; kingdom Metazoa; phylum Chordata; class Mammalia; order Carnivora; family Procyonidae; genus Procyon; species Procyon lotor. The sequence goes on from JAQQSY010004264.1 coordinate 1,225, forward strand.
TGGGGAGCCTCCTCCACGCCCTTTTGGGTTGGGGGGGGCCTCCTCTGCTGTCCGCAGTGGCGAGTGCTTTCCCCACTACCGCACTTCTACGCGGCTACAACTGCCAGCCTACTCGTCTGTATCTTCCATCAGACAGCTCCTTCCGCGCAGGGGCAGTCTTTCAGGCACCGCCACACGCCCATCCTTCGCGGAGCCCCCGAGCCCCGCCACATCCCAGCACTCACAGCTCCAGAAGTCGCCCGAGCGTCAAGTTCAGAGTCCCGCACGCGCGGCAGAGTTTCAAAACCCGAGCGAGCATGCGCACGGGAGCGCGGCTGAGCGCTGTCGCCCCGCCTCCCACGCGCCGCTCCAGGAGGGGCGGGCCTTGGCCGCTCGCGCTCCCCTCCCCCACCCCTCGCTGCGCCTGCGTGCTGGGGACAACCGTTGCAGGGCGCCCACGGCCCTGAGGGGGGACGGTCGCCGTAGGCACCCTCTCTTTTCGGCCCTGAGGTACCCGGCCTGGTGGCCCAGGACGTTCCCGTCGCATGGCGGAGTGCTGCGGACGATGCCCATGAAGTTCTTAGTCCTTCTAGTCGCGCTGTTGCTATGGCCTTCGTCCGTGCCGGCCGATCCGAGTGAGTGACCTACCTGCGGCGGCAGCGACCCGAGGGACACTCCCGGGGGAAGTCCCAGGTTCTGGGGCCCGTCGGAGACCCGGTCCTGCACTCCTCCCACATCTCACTGCCCCGGGTCCCGGGCCTCCGTTGCGGAGGTGTGTCCCTCCCCTACTCGCGCCTTGCCTCGCCGCGACCTGCACGCCGCCGGCAGCGATGTAGGTGGCGGGTCCCAGGCGTGACCGGGGAATGCCGGGCTGGGCACATTGGGCTCTCGGGTGTGACATCCTCACCTCTGGTGGACACTTTCCTTGACGTTAAACCCCACCCCTTTTGTCGGAGTCTGTGCTTGTGGGGTAAAGCGGGGTCTGCAAACTGCGGCTCGCGGGACGGGGCAGCCTGTTTTTTGTGGCTGGCTGGCCCAGAATGGCTTTTACATAGTTAAAGGTGAATATGAAATGTGATCTCTCCTGACATGTGGAAAACTATGAAATTCCAATTGCATTGTTGATAAATAAAGTTTTATTGGAACACAGCCATGCCCGTTCCTTTCTGAATTGTCCATGGCTGCTTTACATTGTAACAGCCTGGTTAAGTAGTTGCCACAGAGACAGTCTGGCCTGCAAAGCCTAACATATTTACTGTCTGGCTCTTTACAGAAAAAGTTTGACCTCTGTGGTGAAACATGTAGAGCATGGGGATTGTGGAGCCTGTCTAGGACACTCATTGACCCCCCGGTACCCTCCCACAATGCATCCCAGTGCACAGAATTCACAACCTTATTTAAGCAGAATTGAAACTTATCACTTTTTCCTGTCCCTGCCCAATAGTTGAAAATCAAGCCTGCTAAGTAAGACTAGTATATTAACATGTGGACACTTTGAGGTGTTTAAGTGGAGTAACTGATATCTGATATTCCACATAAGACTATGAGACTTGTCCATCTAGTCTAACTAGTTCATTTTTAACAGTAATTTTGGGATTGGTTTAACCAAATAAATGAAGTTTAACAGGTAGGTGTGAAAAAAGTACCAAGGAGCATGCCAGTTATGAAGAGCTGTATTTCAGAATTGTTAAAATGTCTTAGTTAAAAATTAGATTTAAAAAATGAAACTACAACACAACCTAAATCATGACTGATAGTGAGAAAAATTTTGGTTAAAGTGTCCTAGATAACCAAAGTTAGCCCTTTAAATGCTAGCACTTATGATTGTTAGCTGTTGTAAACAGAGATCTTTGTAAAATGTTTCTTCTTTGCCATAAAGAAACAGACACTCTGAAGATGATAAATTTTCCTGATGTCTGATGGTCATTATTACTAACATCAGTTATTGCATTTTGGTGGCTATATATCAGTAAGTCACAACTGACTGACATGCATGGAGACTTTAGTTGAACTGACATTAATATAGTCATAGAGGACACTCTGGAATTGCTGGATGCTCGCTTAACGCATTGCAAGCTCCTGCCTAACTGCCTCATTTTGTGGCCTAGTCTCTTTCTTTGTGCCCTCTTCCCTAAGCTTTCTTAAGGATTATATGAAATGAAAAGATAATTTTCTGGAAAAAGATTTTGTGTTGAGTGTATAGATGACACAAGACATGAGAAAAATATGTACAGATCATAGAAGATATCTTGAAAATGTAATTAGTTTTCCACAGAAGTGGATTAAAGGATATGTAGGGTATGTTAACATGGCTACTTTCTCTCACTCTTTTTATCTAAGTAATTTTAATTTTATTTATTTTTTGGAATAATTACACTGAAAGAAACTAGGCGTATCCTTGTGTTTGATTTAAATCAGGTGTGTATTTTACATGGCCACTATTCCAAAATTTGTTGGTGAGAGAATCATGTAAAAATGCTATCATGCCAAAGAAAAGACACATAGATTTTTTTTTTTTTTTTAAGATTTTGTTTCTTTATTTGACGGAGAGGAGAGAGATCCCAAGTAGGCAGAGAGGAAGGCAGAGAGAGAGGGGGAAGCAGGCTCCCTGCCGAGCAGAGAGCCGGATGCGGGACTCTATCCCAGGACTCTGAGATCATGACCTGAGCTGAAGGCAGAGGCTTTAACCCACTGAGCCACCCAGGTGCCCCAGACACATAGATTTTTATAATGAAAAGTGCAGCATTGACTTTTTTTTTCTAGAATACTAAGACAGGGTACCTGGGATGGCTCAGTCATTAAGCCTATGCCTTCAGCTCAGGTCATGATCCCAAGGTCCTCGGATGGAGCCCCACATCGGGCTCTGTGCTGGATGGGAAGCCTGCTTCTGCCTTTCCCACTCCTCCTGCTTGTGTTCTCTCTCTCTCTCTCTCTCTCTCTCTCTCTGTTAAATAAATAAATAAATAAATAAAATCTTAAAAAAAAAGAATACTAAGACAGTTTTGAGGTCATCTTATACAGACATCATGAGTATTGTATTAAGTAATTACATTTATTGAAAACTTCAGTATTTCTTTAACTGTCCATACCTTTCTAATATGCCCAACCCAAGTTTAGCTAGTACTGATTTAATCTGAGTTGAGTTTGACATGAATAAGACTTGGGTGTACAGCATCTACATTCCTGTACATGCATAAACATCCTGATGGTGCTGGATAAACACCTTTTTGTTATATACTTAAATTTATATGCATTCAATTTTCTTATATCTGATTTTTCCATAGTTTTAGTTTTAAATATTTTCCAAATTTAAAAATCATTCCTCTTTAATGTATTTACACTATATAACTTACTTTACTTCTTAATGAGAATTCTTATTGCTTTAAAAAAAATACAACTTCTAAAGTATCATTTATATAATAGTTATGTATTTAAATATTATTAAAATAAATTATGTAATTTGCCTTTGATAATTTTAAGTCACCAAATATTTGTGAGCCTGAAGCTACAAACCCAAGAATGTGAAATATTAGCTTTTGGACTCTTTTTTTATATCTCATGGATAAATTGGTTTTTCCTGGTTATCTCTTTGGTTCAGTCAGCAAAAGTAGAGTTAATGATGCAGGATTTTTTTTAAGCTCAGATAAGAAGACCTCTTAACTTGCTTCTCTAGGTTGGTGTTTAAAGAAAGCACAATATGTGCATTTTTGGCATCATCTTTGTCCTTAGGAAGACCTTTGTCCTAGTAGACCACAGAAGGCAAGGGAAGTAGTAAAGCAGCAAACAGCAATAATTGTTGAAATGTATTGGCAAATACATTAAAAAGAAAAGCAGATTCCTTTTATCTCAAGGACGTTCAAAAGATAAAATTCGCTTCTGATGCTTCAAGTTCACTTTACACTGTTTCAAGGCCCAAGGCTATAGCACTGGGAGTGTCGCTCAGACCTATAGATGTAAGGCCTTGACACACTTCATTAATGTTTTAGATAATGAGGAGCATGTTACCTAATATGTGAATGTCCAGAGAGTTGCCTTTAGGGGTGTAGTAGTAGTTACATTAGCCCTTCCTTTAATGTTTTATTAGAAAAAAAGCCATCTTTCTGTTCTTTTGAGCTGCTTTTTGTGTTCTTTTGATAGGATCTCATGTGTTTTTAAAGACTTCTTATTTTCTGATATTAGCTGGTTGTCCCAAGACCACTTTATATCTTCCCTACTCTGAATGGGTTCAGCCATCCTTCTGAGGAGACAGTAGAACATGGTATTAGAGACCAAAGTACCTGGGATATGTATCAGACTTGTGTGCTCAGGTGATATTGTTACTTAGGTCATTTTATTGAACAGAACTAGAAGAGATCTATTTCAAAATCGTGAATTTGTTTTGGTTCCAATTAAATTTTAGTATTACTCCTGGGATAACCTGGTTTTTAATTCCTTATTGGAACTGAATTTGTATCCCTTTCTAAAAATACAGTTTGGGAATGCATGGCTGGCTAAGTTGGTGGAGCATGTGACTCTTGATCTTGGGGTTATGAGTTTGAGTTCCATGTTGGCTGTAGAGATTACTCAAAAATAAAATCCTAAAACAAATAAAAAAAAAATATAACTTAATGAAGGTGTTTTGGTTATGTGTTGCAGCATACAGACCATCCCCCAGATTTATTATTTCTCATGGTCAATGGACTGAGTGGGCCCAGCAGGGCAGTTTTGCCTCAAATGGTAGATTTGAGGTCACTCATTCAGCTATATTTGGCTAGAAGCTCAAGTGGGATGAGAAATCCAACATGGCCTCTTATCTTCCAAGGTCTTTCTCTACATGACTTCTCATCTTTTAGTAGTCTTGCCCAAGTGTCTTTTTACCACGGCACCTTGCTTCTAAGAGGGAATTTTACAAGCCTCCAGTATGCAAGCTCTTATATCAAGCCTATGGTGTGTCAGACTTTCTAATGTCTGCATAGGCCAAGACAATTTATTGAGGTATAATTGACAAAAGTATAATATATTTAAAGTATACGGTGTGTTAATTTAGGGCTCCCTGGGTGGCTCAGTCAGTTAAGGGTCTGCCTTCAGCTCAGATCATGATCCCAGGGTCCTGGGATCAAGCCCTGCATCGAGCTCTCCACTCGGTGGAGAGCCACCTTCTCCCTCTCCCTCTGCTGCTCCCTGTGCTGTTCTCTCTCTTTGTTAAATAAATAAATAAAATCTTTAAAATACATATACAATGTGATAATTTGATGTATATCTACATTGTGAAAGGATTCCCACCATTGAATTAGTATGTCACCTCACATAATTACCTTTTTGTGTGTATGATCAACTATAAGTCACCATGTTATACATTAGATCCTTAGGCCTTATGCATCTTATAACTGAAAGTTTGTACCCTTTTACCAGACTCTATTTCTTCTACCCCCAACCCTAAAGTTATATTTCTTTACCTGGAACACTTAATTAATATGAACAAAATTATTTGTTTTGTCTGTCAGCAAAAATTTAAATTAACAAATAATAGGGAAACTGCTGGATGAATAACGAGATACAATGTTTCCCTTTGTGTCCATTCTTTGAGCGTACCCCACTAATGAAGCACAGTTATTAGAACTTTGATTTGAGTTACAAGTACCTCAACTTAGTTATTTATGTTCATTTTAGTTTGAAAATGTTGTTGTGTTAGCTGTCAATTCTTACATAATGACATATTTCAGGTATTCTTATTTGTGTCACTTCTGTAGACTAAGGGATGTCTATTTGTGTTCCCCCTTAATGATATGGGTGGAAAATACAAGGAATTTGTTCTTCAAATTAAGGACATCCAGCCAGAGTCTGGTCCATCTATGTTTATGCTTGGATATATGTTAAGATTTATATACATGAGTTCTTTATCGATAAAGCCATTCTGTTTTTCGTTCTTGTGGTAATAAAAATCTTAGTTATATTTGAATCTTTAAAAAAAGGGAGCATCTTTGGTTCTTGGTTAAATTTTGAGTGTAATCACCAGGTGCCATAGCAAGGTTATAAGGCCAAGGGCAAAGTAAAATACATTTCTTAAAGCACAAAGACCAGAGGTATTCTATTGAACTTTAACTTCTTTGTCTTCATGTGAAAGTTAAAAAGTTTATCTTTTCCTCTTTACTAAGCTACTAAGTTTCCTCCAATTAAATGGAACATTTTACAACTACCTTTAACTTACCACACATTTGAAAGTTAACAGTATTATTGGGCTTTAAGTCTTTGTTTTTTTAAACATAAGTTGTATATTAAACACATGATCAGATAGCACCCATCTTACATTGAAAGATGCAGGGTTTTTTAGAATTTCCTTTGATTTATGCTGTTTTTGAGTATATGTCTTTGAATAGCCTACATATTACATTATGTATACATAACTTATCACAATCTATTGGTACCAGTACTTTACCAGTTTGAATGAAATGTAGAAACTTTACCTCTCTTTACGTCCTTTATCCTCTCCCATTCACAGTATAATTGCCTTAAATATTTCCTTTACATACATCAAGAACCATATCAGAATATTATAAATTTTGCTTTAACTGTCAAACATAATTTGAAAAACTCAAAGAGAATGAAAGTTTATTGCATTTACCCATACTTTTGCACTTCCTTTTATTCGTTCTTCCTTCCCAGTGTTCTAGCATTCCTTCTTGTATCAGTTTCTGTTTAATGAATGCCATTTAGCCATTAGAAGGTAGGTCTTTTGGCGATAACTTCTCTTAATTTCCCTTCATCTTTTCCTTTTTTTTTTTTTTAAAGATTTTATTTATTTATTCAACAGAGAAGAGAGAGAGATCACAAGTAGGCAGAGAGGCAGGCAGAGAGAGAGGGGGAAGCAGGCTCCCCGCTGAGCAGAGAACCCTATGTGGCAGAGGCTTTAACTCACTGAGCCACCCAGGTGCCCCAATTTCCCTTCATCTGAGGGGTGTTGATCATTCTTTCATTCCTGAGGTATACTTTCCCTTGATAGAGACTTCTAGGTTGACAGTCTTTTTTTTTTTTTTTTTAAATCACTTAACAAATATGCCATTTTCTTCTCACCTCCATGGTTTCTCCTGAGAATTCAAATTATCATTCAAAATTTTTTTCCACTATAGATAAGGTGTTATTTCTCTCTTCATTCAAGTTTTTTTTCTTTGTCTTTAGTTTTCAGAAGTTTGACAGTGTGTCTTAACATGGATTTCTTTTGGTTTATTCTGTTTGAGTTTCACTTAACTTTTTGAATCTGCAAGTTCATGTCTTTTGCCAAATGTGGGATTTTTTCAGCCATTATTATGTCTTTGAGTACTTTTCCAGACTCACCTTCTTCCTTCTTTCCTTCCAAGACATGGATGACATGAATGTTAGGTCTTTTTGTTATAGTCTCACACATCTCCGAGGCTCTGTTCATTTCTTTTTCAGTCTATTTTCACATTGAGCATTTACCATTGTTCTGTCTTCCATTTCACAGACTCTTTCCTCTGTCCCCTCCATTCTGCTGTTGAGCCTATCCATTAAGTTTTTTTCATTTCAATCTTTGTGTTTTTCAGTTCTAAAATTTCAGTTTGATTCTTCCTTATATATTCTATTTCTTTGCTGAGACTTTCTCTTTTCTTTGCTGAGAGTTTCTGTTTTTCTTTTTCTTTAAGATTTATTTATTTATTTTAGAGAGAGGGAGAGTATGAGCAGGGGGAGGGGCAGAGGGAAAGGGAGAGAAGCAGACTCCCCACTGAGTATAGAGCCTCATGCAGGACTTGATCCCAGGACCCTGAGATCATGACCTGAGCTGAAATCAAGAGTTGGATGCTCAGTCTACTGAGCCACCCAAGCACCCAAAGACTTTCTGTTTTTCAGTTGTGTCAGCGTATCCATAATTTCTTGTTGAAGCATTTTTATGATGCTGCTTTTAAACCCCTATCAGATGTTAGTAACATCTGTGTCATCTTTGTGTTGGTATCTGTTGACTGATATTCTCATTCAAATGGAGATTTTCTTGGTTCATGTTGTGACCAGTGGCTTTTGATTAAAACCTGGACATTTTGGGTATTATGTTGTAAGACTCTGGATCTTACTGAAATCTTCGGTTACAGATTTAAATAGGCCTCTGAGCCTTTGCCATCACTTGGGTGGTGGAAGATAACCGTTGCCTTGTTACCACAGATCCCAGCTCCTCATACAGGCTTCTCTACTGGAAGGGAAGGTATTAATTCATACTTGGTAGCAATATTTTTACAGGATAAGGTCAGAGGGGTTGAAGCATGTCGCTGAAGCCTGATGAGGGTAAAAGTCTGGGCTCTCCTCTCTGCGTTTGCTAGTGGCTGTAAGGGTACAAAGTTTTCTGTGGTTTGGCTGGAATAGAGTGGTTATTGCCTAAAAGTTTTCTGTCTTGTTAGGCTACCTTTTACTTGTCCTTTGGCTATAGAGAGCTCTATTTTCTTGGAGACTTTTTTGTCTATGTCCATTGGTGTTTCTGGGTTGCTGGCTTCTCCAGTCCCTAGGCTGGGGTATGTGTGGCAAAAAGAAAACCCAGGGAACTTACTGCTGTGTCATTTCTTGGATCCTGAAGTTCCTAGTTGGTCTGTCTTCTCTCAGCCTTTCAAAATGCATGTTTTATATATGGTGTCAAGGGTTTTTAACTGTGCTTAGTAGGAAGAATAGGAGGAAAGTACATGTTCTCTATCTTTTTGTAAGTGAAAATCCAGGTCCATTGTTTTAAAACATGTTATTTGGGACTTATGGAAGAGACAATGTGCTTTATAAGTAAGCAAGAATACTTAAGTAGAGGATACATGGGAATGATGTGATGACCTGTTTTTATTTTTAATTTTGGTCAAAATATGTTGGAATTGGGCTTGCAATGATTTTGTTTGTATTATTTTCCAGTTTGTATATAAAGTAGTCAATATTAGAAAGGAGAAAGAAGTCTTTATTGACCATCAAATATCTATTTAGATAGAATTTTATCTGACTAGTGATTCATAATACTCCACCTAAATAACTTACAGAGAAGGTAAATAAATTCAATAGTATGAGAGTTTGTTTAAAGTTCTTTAAGTCTCCAATTTTATAGGCAATTAACCAGTGTACATTACTTTCCTAGCAACATTCCTTTTAATTTACAAGCAGTTTGATGACAAACCTTAATGTTTTTCTTTTTACTTAAGTACATGTTATTAGTTTAAATGTTAGCTTATAGGGCCATAATTTAAAATTACAGGAAATATAACCAAGTTAATGTCAAAATAAAATACAATTCATATTAAATATTATCAGAGAATTGTAACACTTAAAAACTCTACGTAGGACATTTTAATTAAAAAATTCTATTGGTCATTATGATCTTATTGTGTAGGTTTCATAATAACTAATTTTTAAGACACCAAATATTTGGTTTATAGCACATTTCAGGTGAAATTACATATTTACATTATAATTATATATTTTTCAATACATTTCTCAAAAAGTTTAGACATATTAGCATAAGTGCAAAATCCAAATTCTGCATAGATTTGGATATGCCCTGTTGACTTTCTGGTTTTGTGTTCTGTGATAACAACATGATCACCACACAAATGGAACACATAAAAAAATGCTTTTTTAAAAAGTAAAGTTTTTTATAAGACTTAAATTTTACCAATATTCTTCTGGAATTTTAAATTGTAACATTAAGGGGCGCCTGGGTGGGTCAGTGGGTTAAAGCCTCTGCCTTCGGCTCAGGTCATGATCCCAGGATCCTGGGATCCAGCCCTGCATCAGGCTCTCTGCTCAGCAGGGAGGCTGCTTCCCCCCTCTCTCTGCCTACCTCTCTGCCTACTTGTGATCCCTCTCTCTCTGTCAAATAAATAAATAAAATCTTTTAAATAAATAAATAAATAAATGGTAACGTTAGGTAAGAAACTCCCTGAAATTAAAATTACCTAGTTTTATTGTAGACCTGAATTTTATTATTCTTTAAAGATATTTCAAAAAAAAATTAAAGATATTTCATATAAAAGTCCCAAATTTGAATTATGTATATATTTTTTAAAAATTATATTCCCCCTCCTTTTTTTAACCGAAGAAGGGGTGGAAGTGGCTTAGTTTTCCTAATTCAGCTTAGAAGCTATTGCTTCTTTGCCCAAGATTTAAGGTGACATGTTCTTCTTTCTTAAAACTTTAGTTTCAAAGAAACTAGGTATGTTACTGTATAAGATTTTTAATATTAGCAATTTATTACTATCATTACATTTTATTGTAATTTTTGGCATGCTGTTACTTCTTAGGAGCATAGAATCTTTTTTTTTTTCATTTTTGAGTGTAAGGTTTTTCTGGAAAAACAAGTGTTAGTTAAAACAGGGCATAATACCATTTTAGCTTTACCAATTAGGAAATTTCTCCAGAAACAAATAAAGGTGTATCTTTTTGAGTTTTTACAAAAAACACATCTATATATATCTACTCTTTTAAGTAGATGTTGTAGAAGAAATTATTTGATTTTTTTACACCTGTTACCAATTGAAGTTTTATGTATGAAATTAGACATTTTAATTGATGCTTCATGGTACATTTTTAAGAATTGAGACTTCCAGATATTATTTTTAAAGCTTGATTAGTGGGCCAATACATCCACACAAAAACTTGTATCTGAACGTAGCAGCATTACCCATTATCACTAAAAAGTAGAAACAAGCCAAATGTGTAACAACTGATGAATTCATAAACAAAATGTGGTATATCCATACAACGGAATATTATTTGGCCACAAAAAGGAATGAAATCCTGACGTGTGCTACAATATGGATGAGTCTTAAAAACATTATGCTAAGTGAAAGAAGACAGTCACAAAAGAACACATACTGTATGATTTCATTTATATAAAACATCAAGAATAAACAAATCCATAGAGACAGAAAGTAGTTTAGTGTTTGCCTAGGGCTGAGGGAACTAGGGAATGGGTTTATTTTGGGGATGATGAAACTGTTTTAAATTTAGATCATGGTGATAGTTGCACGTCTGTGAATATATTAAATACCTTTGGATTGTATACTTTAACATAGGTAAAAGATAAGTTATGAGAATATTTTAATCCTAGTAACCTTAGGGATTTTTTTTTAATTTTTATTAACATATAATGTATTATTTGCCCCAGGGTACATGTCTGTGAATCGTCAGGCTTACACATTTCACAGCACTTAACAGCACATACCCTCCCCAATGTCCACACCCCAGCCACCCTATCCCTACC
>JAQQSY010004265.1:0-12415 GCA_028646535.1 Procyon lotor
CAGTATATGAAGGTTTTAGTTTCTCTACATCCTTACCAACATTTATTATTGTCTGTTTTTGTTTATTTTTTTACGTTTTAGCTAGCCTCCTGGGCCTATGTATATGGATACAAAGATTCTGAATTCCTAGACTTGGCATGTGGCCACGAATAATACATTGGCCAAAAGGAGTGGGATCCAGTGACTTCCTAGTGCTTGTAGTAGTGGAAATAATAACAGCAGTAGGTGTGATGTCAGGCTCAGAAGTCACAGAAGTCTTACCAGTAGAGTAAGAAGGCCCAGTTACTGAATATGGACTTTGTTCCAGATATTTAGCTAAGTGTGTGGCATAGTGGACCTTTATCTCCACAAGAACGCTTTTTTAAACTTGTATTTTCATTGAGGTCCAACTGACATGTGACACTGTATTAGTTTCAGGTGTACAACTTAGTGATTTGCTATTCGTTCACTCGGCAAAAGGACCACCGCGGTGAGTCTAGTCACACAGAGCCTCTTACACGTGCATGTTATTTCTTCTTTACAGTTGGCATGGGGACTGTAAGTAATTTGAGCCGGGTTTCCCAACCAGAGGAGGAGGAACTGGGTGCAGACTTCGATGTTTCTGGCTCCAAAGTGCTCTCCTTTAAGATACTCCCCGTGGCTGTGATGAGCCACGGGGAGACCATATTTGTCGGTGTTGGTGGGATGGAGCCGTGGCAGCCTGGTTCAGGATAGTCTCCACTCTTGCTCTCTTAAGTCCACTGGTACTAGTTAAGTTCTGATTTTCATACTGCTGGTCCTGTGTGGTTCACTGGTAGCTGAGTTACCAAGCTTTTCTTGCCTTGGCAGGGTTTTTAGATGCTGTTTCCCCTTGTGTTGATTACTGTGTTTATTAATTACCATGGTTACTCTAATAAATATTTATGATGTACTCAGTGTGTATCGTGTTCAATTTATAGCCAGCTATTATGTTTAATAATGATTCTTTTGTTTGGTTGCACAGTGTACTCTGTTATATCTGAAAGCCCATTACTGTCACCTTATCAGGAAATGCACATTAGATTACAATAGACGGATGGATGCTTTTAGGAAGTTTAGCCTTTATTTGGGGGAAAAAAATGTATTCTTCTACAAATAAATGTAAAGGGAGGACTTAAAACAGAGAAACATTTGATAAATATTTGCCCTGTGGGAACCACAGCTAAGCTGTGAAATGAATTATAAATGAATTCCAAATAGATGCTTTAGGAAGTTCTTCTGAATCATTAATAAATTGAGTATCTTCAGCAAGTCTTTTCATATATAATGCATTAACTGGATGTATTTGTGGCATTTCTAAATGAAATAAGAGCATCATGACCAAGAGAAATTGTCATGGTAAGTTGTCTACTTGTGTGACTCGAAACTATTTTGAATTTTCAGTCAGGCCAATAAGTTCAAAGCTTTTGTTTGAAAAAGCCTGCAGGTGGATTAGTGCAAAGCAAAAGTCCAAATACAAGTCAGGGAATGTTCATTTTAATTAAAGGTTTCCTGTGCTTCGAGAAAGTTGCTTGACCCCTATGAGTCCTAGTTTAATTATCTGTCAAAAAGGGAGCAGAATGGGAATATATCATCTCTCTTTCCACTCTCTCTAGCTGGGATGCATTTTTGAAAATGGTTTTAAAATATGAGGACAGAACAAGATACTAACATTAAAAATGACTGTCCTTTGAGCTAAACTTCTAATTAATGCCCATTACAGTGCCACAGTGAGTGATGGCTGTCTTCATTTGGGAAGGAGACTGGGACTAATTTCAAAAATATTATGACCAATTAATGAAAAGATATTTTTTAAGAGTAGGTGAGACTATAAATTAGTGTCAACCCTGATTTCCAGACAGGTTTTGGCAGGTGGAATGCCCTCCCCGGTAATTATGGTAACCACAAACAGTAGCAATAGTGAAGTGAGTGCTGGCTAACTCGGACGTGGTGCCCACGTGCTGCTGTTTATGTGCTTCTCATTTTCCTATTCTCTGAATCCACACAGTGGCCCTGTAAGGGAGACAGGTGGAGAGAGAAGCGCACAGAGCTTAAGCCCCTTGCGCCAGGCTGCCCAACGACAGCCAGAGCTCCGAACCCACAGGGCAGCGTCTCTTCCTGTAAAGGGACATCAAGTAACTGTTTCAGCCTTTACAGGCCTTGTGGTCTCTGCTACAGCTGCTCGGTTCTGTAGTTTAGCCCCAAAGCAGCCACAAACAGTAGGTAAGTGGGTGAGTGTGGCTGGGTTCCTGTAAACCTTTGTGGACACTGAAATTGGAATTCTGTATAATTTTCACATGTCACAAAATATTCTTTTGATATTTTTTCAGCCATTAGAAAGTGTAAAAACTGGGGCATCTGGGTGGCTCAGTTGGTTAAGTGTCTGCCTTCAGCTCAGTTTATGATGCGTGAGTCCTGGGATGGAGCCTCATGTCTGACTTCCTGCTCAGCAGGGAGTCTGCTTCTCCCTCTTTCTACTCATGCCTTCTCTTTCTCTCTCTGTCTCTCTCAAATAAATAAATATTTTAAAAATGTAAAAGCCATTTTTTAGCCTGTGGGATGCACAAAAACAGGTGATGGGCCCTGTTTGGCCTGTGGGCCATCATCTGCCAACTGCTGTCTTAATAGATATACACAAGACAGATTCCGCTATGAGACGAACTTACTAAGTTGGTCCTTTGAGTATAAGCAGTTTTATATTTTTATTTTCTTGAAAGTATTTTTGGACCAAACCACATGTGTGTTTATTTTCCAATCTAGTTTTAGATACTCAGTAGAAAGAGGTAGAAGAGATGAGGCCTACCTTATAATCAACAGCTTCTAGACTTGAATATATTTCTCCTAGGATCAGTTGGTTACCGTCCATTCATTTGATGATTTTCAGTGTGAATGAAATGCTCCCAAAATGATGTATAATCTTTCACAGAGCAGGCTTCCCTGTCGATAGAATTGTGTTCTCCAAGTAGTGTAAGTAGAGACTTACCTTTAGTGTTTTTACTAAAGTCAGTATATGCAGAGCTGAACCATACGCCTAGCAGTACAGCTGGGAAGAAGCGCCGTGGCGGGGAGTCTAACGTCCTGCTCCGGAGCCAACCTCACCCAGCCCCCTTCCTACCAGCCTGACCTGCGAGATCTAATGAGATCCTGGCATGTGATTATTTGGCTGCAGGCGTCAGCTTAGTCATGAGCTGGGTAGAATAGAAATAGAACATTTCACAGTTTTCTGTACAGAACACTGTCTGTGTAGACACTTCTTAAATAAAAGATGATGGTGTCATAGCACTAGTTGTTCCTAACCCTTTTTCTGGGGTTATGCATTTCTTTGAGTGTCAGAGGGATGCCACAGATGGTTCGGCCGCAAAACGCACATACCTGTGGATACAGATGCTGGATTAGATTTGTGTTTCAGGGGTTACTGGACTTTTAGTAAGGATCTTATTTAAGACTAACAATTCTTAAGAAAAGGTCCCGTGTTCTCTTGTACTCTGCACTTTATTCAGCACTTTAAATTTACTCCAAGTCTGAGCCCCCTCTCCTGCCTCTTGTTTCCCAGATATTCAGTCAGAACACGCAGTGTGGACTGTTTTCCCTCAGAGCAAACAAGAGAGTCTGTTGGATTCGTCTTGGCTTTGGAGGACACATGCACACTTTCTGCCGTTTTCCCGAACAGAAGTGTACTATTTCTGACCAGCGGCAGCTTTAACATTCCACGTGCCCTTGCTAATACTGATACTTAGCTAATTATGCAGAATACCATCTCTTTTTCTCACATCTTCCTTTATAAGCACTCTATTTTTATCAATGGAAGAATATCTATCAAAAATAAATAAGTGAGCAAAAACACCCCAGAATAAAGTGACTAGGCAAGATGGTGAATTAATCTCCCCTCCTTGTTCTGAAATGCATGTCATTTCTTGTGGTAGAAGAAAAGATGATAGACTCCGAAAAATGAGCTGCTTCTGTGAGAAGAGAACAAATAGATTCTTACATTAATATATTTCCAAAATGGAGTTGTAGTACTTGCACTTGCACTGTAACAAATTACCACAAATTTAGTGACCTAAAGTGACACAAATGCATTATATTTCTCTAGGTCAGAGGCGTCACTGGCTCAAACCAAGATTTCAGCAGGGATTCCTCTTGGAAACTCTTGGGGAGAATCTTTTTCCTTGCCTTTGCCAGTTTCCAGGAGCCACCTCTGCTCCTTGGCTCATGTTCTCTTTCTCTGTACTCGAACCCAGCTGCACAACATTTTCAAACCTCTTTCTGATATTCCTGCCTCCCACTAATCAGGGCAGTTGTGATTATCTTGGGCCCACTGGACAACCCAGGATAATCTCATCCACCTCAAGATTACACCCGCAAATTTCCTCTCGCCGCACAGAGTAACACCTTCACAGGTTTCCAGGCTTAGGATGTAGACATCTTTAGGAACCATCGTTCTGCCTACTGCACTAGTACTGGACAAAATTAAGATGCTCATTAAAGTGAGGAAGAAGGGGTGGGACCTTATAGGAGTTTGTACTTCACTGAAGAGACCATTCCAGGATCTATAGGCCCTGGGATGGTGTTGAGACTTGCAACTTGCCCTCACCAGCTGGTTGGGAAGGTCGGTTCAATCACAGTTGAGTATGGGGGTGTGGCACAAGCCATCAAGTGCTGCAAAGGCCCATTGTAAACGCAGCAAGCCTTGTGAGCAAAGATGCTGCCAGGCAGATGGCTTCTCCAGGAGAACAGTTTTTCCTTCTCTTAGAAAAAGTATATAACGTGCCTGTTTTATTTGCATTTCCAAACACCAAATGCCTTTATTTACTATCAATGTAGAGACAAAGGAGATTTCAAATTTAATCTCTCTTACTGTGTATGTGTGTGTACGCATGCATGTATGTATGTACACATTTCTTCCTTTCTTAAATTGGAAGCCCCTTGGGCAGGTGGTCTGTATGTGATCTGTGTTTGGGCCTGCGAGCAGAGGAATCATGGGAAGTTGCGGAGGTGTGGGAACCATCAGAGCTCAGCCGTGGGAAGGAGGCGACGGGGGTCTGCAGTTCAAGCAGTGGCTACAGATCTTCTTTTTCTACTTCTGCTTTTTTAGGGGCTTTTTCCCAGCACCTTCTATCCCAGGACTTCAGCCAGGTGTATTGTCCTTGCTTTATTGACAAAAAATAGTGATGAGCCATGGAAACAGTGGTTCCAGGCCACATTCACAGGGACTGTCTTCCCCATCCCTAAGGGTCCTATTGGTAGAAAAAGAAGGGATATGTAGATCCTGTAAACTCAGAGGACGGATTTGTGTTCCAGGGCTGTTGAACCAACGAGGGGATGAATCAAAGTTGAACCGAAGATGGGGTTCAGAGGTACAGGCCGGGCGGGATGACAGTCCCAGTGAACAGGTGGACAGTCTGGCAGACAGGCCAGGCACAGAGTGGAAACAGGCACAGTTGAAAGTATTTAGGCAGGATTGCACATGCTGGCTTCCGGGCAGAACTGGGTGTGGCATTTGAGGGTTTAGTACAGGGGAGGCTCTCCCACAACAGCAGACTACAGATCCACCTTTACTTGGAGGAGTGTTAGAAATGGAGAATCTGGGCCTTCCCAGACCTGCTGGAGTGAGAATCTGTATTTTAACAAAAGCTCCACCTGCTCTGCTCTCAAACATGAGCAAGAATACTTATTCACAGTTAGAGAAAGGCAGTCTGCTTGTCCTCTGTCCTGGTTCTTAATTCTCTTCTCCACATGGATTCAGGAGGTTGGTACATGTCTACTTCCCTCCATAGTAAATCAGGCATGAGCAGCTGCTTTTGCACTCTGAATTCAGCAGACATCAAGGTCTGAGTGGTTCTCTGGGAAGCCCTTGAGCCTGTGATACTGTAGGAAAATTCAGTCTTCTAATGAACTCCTTCAGATACCTGTTCCCTAATTTGGTGTCCACTGTGAGGCTTTGTGTCAGAGGGCCATGAGGCTGGCACACAGTCTTCAGATTCCTAAGGCCATGATCTGTATTTCCCTGTCCTTTTCTTTTGGGGAGCGGTAATTATTATTGTAGGGTCTTTGGAACTACATTTACGTGGTTCTCCTCTATTCTTTGCTCCTTTTGAGTCTTCTCATTGGCTTCTCTCCTTAACTTCTTGCCCAAGGCTTTGATCCCTTTGTCTTTTCTTCTCTACACTGGTGGCTCTGAAGCCTGAGCGTGTATTTAAAATGTCCAGCCATTTGTTAGCTCCTCAGGTGATTGTCATGTACTGCCTGGGCTGAGTACCTCTGCCGGATTCTCGCTTCATGAGTGAACTCATCCATTCCCCTGGTTGTCAGTACCTTTTACTAATCACTTTCAACTTTGTATCTATTGCTGTGACCTCTTTCCCAGAGCTCCAGAGTCATAAACTTAACTGTTACTTGACATCTTTGATATGTTTCATGAACTTCTCAATTACAGGCCCAAACTTGTTTCTTCCTTAGACATCCTTGACTTAATAATGGCAGCCTACCCACCATATTGCTTGAACCAGACACTTGAGAGTCATTCCTAATATTTGCCCATCTTGGAACAACCATATGCAGTCAACCACCATCTTCTGTTGATTCCAGCTCCAGATATTGTATCCCTATTCTCTTTACTTCTCTCCATCTCATGACAGCCACCCTACCGATGGCTGACGTCATTTCTCACTTGGACCACTACAGTTGCCTCCCAGCTGGTCTCTGCCTCCTCTTGAGTCCCTGTCAATCCATACTACACAAAGATGGCAGTGTGAACTTAAAAATGTGGGTTGGGTCACATGACTCTCCTGCATACACCCTTCAGTGTCTCCCTATGATTACATTTAGGTAAAAAAAGAATTGACTCTTTTAATGTGCCCCACTAATCCTGGGAAATCGCGACTTCTCCAATCTTATTCTGTACTTTTTTACTTTAGAGACAGTTGTAAAATTTGGGGAAAAAACAAAAACAGAAACAGAAAGATGCTGGGATTTGGCTAGTGACTTTGGACTTAAGTTTGAACAATTCTCTTTTAAGATGAAAGTGATGCTTTACTCTTAACTTTACACGAATGGGTCACATGTAACCTCTTCTGCTTTTGAAAAATACCACAATGATTTTCTTGAAGAACTGGCTATATTCAAAACCCATATGGGCAATAACAGCTATTTTGTGACCAGCTTCTCTGACAACTGGCAAAATTTTTCACAATGGATGGTAAAGTGCATCTTGATTTCATAATCACTGAACTGTATTACAGGGGTGGGGTGAGGGATGTGCATGATAGAATCAGGGAAATAGAATTCTCTTTTTCATGCTTTTTTCAGTAGAGATTTGCTTTGTGAGGTTAGCAGATGTGTTTTTTCTAATACATGAAAGTAGACTCAATTTCATGTGAATGTACCAAAGTTATAAATATAGGACAGTGAAGCCCAAAGCAAAGTATGTTTAAAATTTGTATGAATGAGCTACATATAGATGCTTTTAGGGCCATTCAAAGTCAGTAGGTTCTGGGATGACTTCAAAGGTTTGGCAAAGAGAGCCTCCAGTGAAGCAGGTGTTTTCTTGTTTACCACCTGCCATGTCTCTGGCATTTGCCTTCCTTTTCCAAGTTGGCTGTCTTCTGCTCTGAGTGTCTTCGTCGTCCCTCGCATCACCAAGAATGTGATATTTACCCAAGTGGTTGCCTATTTACAAATTTCTGAGTGAGACCCAATCAATCCTGCGGCTGGAGAAAAACAAAAGAGCCATTCTGAGATGTCTAACTTTTAATTTATCTCCACATGGGGCACCAGGGTGGCTCAGTCGGTTAAGCAACTGCCCTCAGCTCAGGTCATGATCCCAGGGTCCTGGGGTCGAGCCCCTCATCGAGCTAGAGAGCCTGCTTCTCCCTCTGCCTGCTGCTCTGCCTACTTTTGCTCTCTCTCCATCTCTCAAATGAATGGATGGATGGATGGATGGATGGATGGATGAATGAATGAATGAATGAATGAATGAATGAATGAATTAAAAAATGTATCTCCACAAACGTCCAGGCAAATCCTAAGTACATTCTTGTGATTCTGCTCCATTTCTTGAGTCAATGGATGTCCTCATCCTCCAGGAAGACTGTTTCACACAGCTTCTGTCCTCACACCCTTCTCCTCACTCCCCTTTCTAACCTTGCTTCTCATTTTTGGGGGAAAATAGGAGGATGCAGAGTAAAATTGATCCTATCCCCATGCCCATTCTGCCTTTCTATCTATATCTGAATGCACATACTCAGAATTCCTACCTGTTGCAGTGGGAGGATTATCTGTGCTCCTGTCTAATTATCCCTGCTTCTGTACAGCAATTTACTCTCCTCTTACATGAATTTAATTTTCATCATAGGACTTGAGGTTATCTGACATTAGATCATGTATTCACTTATTTCCCTTGTCATCTGTTTTGCCACTAGAATGTAATAGAGAAAACCCTTTTCTCTCTTGATTACTCAGCTGCTCTTGGTATCCCCAGTGCCCATAGAACAGTACCTAGCATTTCAGGGGTAGCAAATAAATGTTTGCTTTCTTGCTTGCTTGCTTGTTTGCTGAATGAATGAATGAATGAATGAATGAATGAATGAATGAATGAAAGAGTTACAAACAAAAGTGTACTGATAGATTATTTACTATAACAAATTACTGCTTGTTAAGGATTATTTCTTATTCCTTATCAGAACAAATGTGCGTTAACTCTACATAGTCCCTCAGAAAAGAGTAGCTATTTATAACACCACATGGAAAATTGGATTAATTGGTGGTTTGTTACTCATACACCTTTAATAAGCAACATGGTAACTATAATCATGGCTAAGAATGGTATAATATTTGAATAATTGAAGTCATGCATTATTTCATTGTATATGGTGCTTTCTCCCTTGCAATATTGACATTGAGAATCATGCTAGTTATAACCGTGTCAAAGAAGCAGAGCCCATTATGGGGCCATTATACTAATAACACACGATAAACCATGGGACTGTGGAGTGGTAATAGATACATAATGGGTAATAAACAGTTGGGATTCTGAACAGTAATGGTTGCTCGTGATTTTCTAGTAATAATAACCTTCTTCTCTGAAATGCAACTTTAATGTCAAAACTGCCAGCCACCTGAAGGGTGCACGTTACTTTTTGAGGGTGACCCATTTAGCTTGGCTTAAGCCCCTCTTTGCTTTGCCACTGATGAGGCGTATTCCTGCGCCAACCTGTGCCCACAGTGTCCACAGTATAGCTCCATCGGGGAACTGGCCTGGCAAACCCCAGCCCCCAGATTGCTGTATCCCGGAATATACAAAAGACCATTAGATCTTCTCTTTTGCTGTGCTCCACACTTGCATCCATGATTCCCCCAGGAATGGTTTCACACCACAGTGCTTTGCGCTGCCTTCAGGAAACTTGCAGCCTTGACCTCTACGGTGTGCTCCTGAAGCCTTGCTCAGCACTGCTTCCTGTCTTTGGGGTTCCATCATGACTTTCCAGGCAGCTCCCTCTTGCCAGGGGGTCGTTCGTTACTCTGTTGGCTTTGCTGCCTGGCGCCTTCCTCCAAGGCCCTCCTAAGTCTTTAGCTGACTTGAGCTGGGGCGTTGGAGTGAGGCCCCAGTGTTTTGCTCTGATTATTAATTATCATTTGTCTTTCTCCATCCTTCAGCCAGTTCAGTGCTAGAACAGTGATTCCCTTCTGTGGAAGCTCATTTTCATGTTTCCATTTCAGTTGTACCCCAAAACTACATTTATTTAAGAATAGTATCACAGCAGTTCCCTTCTGACCGCAAGTGTCTACTCCTTGTCCTTCAGATTCCCCCTTCTGCTCAGGGCTCTGGGTAACATGGCTGAAACCTCCCCCTCATTCTGCCATTCCTACCATCTCCTGGCAGTAGAGCTTATTGTTACTTTCTCAAGACCACGTCACCCCTTGTCCAGGTGGTAGATTGTATGCACCATGCCTACCAGCAGGCTCTATACAGTCATTGTGGGAACATTGCCTCCCTGCTCTCTCCATGTGGCTGGCAAATGTGGCTGAGGAGCTGAATTTTCAATTTCAGTTAAGTTTAAGGAATTTAAATGGAAATGGCCACATATAAGCTGTGACTCTCGTATTGGACGGTGCAGCCATGGGGCCTTGGGTGGCAAGTCCAAGTGGTGGCCGGGCACACCCACCAGAAGCAGCCCCTTGCAGGGCCTGAGGGGCCGATTAGCTGCCCCAGGAAGCTCATCGTTACTGGCTTTGGGAGCGTGCATACACTAGCTTTTCGGCCAGCTTGTGTCTGAAGGTCAGGTTCCTGCTGCCTCTTTAACACCACGAAGAACTATCATGGGCTTAGAAGATGGAACAGGTTTTTTTACCCAGTTTGGAAACTAAAAATATAATTCAGATGAGAGGAAAGATATACTGCTTAAACTGTAGGCAAAATCAATAATTACTCAGTGATTAATTCTCAAAACTGAAAATTATCTAAATATTTAAATTGACCTTTCTACTCTACTTTAAAATGTGTTTTCAGGATTGTGAACATCACAATAAATAAATGCTTCCCTCCTAGACTAAGAGAGTGTGTCTGCAGTTTAGCAATTTAATAATTGTGCCCTAGGACTAGAGGTGAACTGCCTATCATTGTCAACATTTAAATTCCCTGCTGTCTTTGAAAAAGGCTGAGAGACCTTCATTTGATACTCCTTACAACACATGGTCATTTCTTTTTCATGTTCACTGATGTGTAGAATTTTAGAATTTTGGCTTTTTTTGGAAAAGCACTGAATTTACCACAGTTCAAGGCAGTTGGCTGCAAGAGAGAAACAGACCAAGAACACAGAAGAAGAAAACACAGTAGAAACTAACATGTTTAGACCCGGTTATTCATTTCTTACACAATCAGTGGTCAGAGCGTGACACAAGAAGCCGAAATAAGGCAAAGGACTCTTTTCAACTTGCCATCTCAATAAAGATTAGAGTAGGTGAAGGATATTGAGAAGAGTGCAGAATTCCTGGGTTTTGAGGTAATCCTCAAATTTATCATTCCCTGATAAATGAAGAGAAACCTTATCATAAACAGGGAATAAGTAGATTAGCAGGTGGGAAGATGAGACACAAATGGAGCTACAGGAACCGCTGTATTAATGTCGTGTGTGAGTGGTGGCAGCTCTGCTTTGGGGTGGGGAGCAGGTCGTGTTCCAGTTGTGTTCCTACCATTTTCGTTGTGAGGATGTGTCCTCTAGGAGCAGTGTGACCTTTCATCAGCAATATCATGCCCACAAAGAGGGGCTGAAGAAAGATGAAAGCACTACTAGATGAGCTTGAGAGGCCACAGTGGCATGGAGAGGGGGGGACCAAAGAAGCAGACTGCAGGGCGAGGCACTGGAAGGAGGGGGCTGTGGGCCCAGCCCGGGGCTCCGCTCACCCGTGCTCAGTAGCTGCTGCTCCCGAGGCACGGCCCCCGCGGCATCCAGCTTCCAGCGGCTTCCAGCAGCCGCTTCAGAGAGTGGGGTAATCGGGAATGAATAGACACCTGGGGAAGTTGGGCCTGGCAGTAATCCTACCTGAAAGCCCGTCCAGCTCACCAGAATAAAAGGACGACCCAGGCCCCTGCAGTCTGAAGCTGTGCAGGGAAAGGCCACCCGAGGAAGCCGGTGGCAGCCACTGCAGACCCACAGAGAGGCCCAGCAAATGCCGTCAAGACTGATGCGAGTACCCGGGCTTTCTGCACCAGCAAAACTGTCCGCTGCTGGTTTAGACCCGGTGTTTTAGGTTTGTCTGTAAGTTACTCGGGGCTTGGCCTTGCTTTTCGGTGAAGCTTGTGATTTTGAAACAGTTCCTTAAGGAATATTTGTGAAGGCTCTTCTGCGGCAAGTGAGAGAAATCCAAGGCTAACCCAGCATGGATTAAGAAAATGGGGGAGTGGGGTGCTTGGGTAGCCTGGTCAGTTAAGTGGCTGACTCTTGATTTCATTCAGGTCATGATCTCAGGGTCCTGGGATGGAGCCCTGCAGTGGGCTCCACACTCAGCACAAAATCTGAGATTCTCTCCCTCCCTCTGCCCCTCCCCTCTGAGCACAATCTCTCTTTCTCTCTCTATCAAATAAATAAATTAGTCTTTAAAAAAAAATGATGGTGGGGTGGGGCATGCAGTCAATTAAGCATCTGACTCTTGATTGCAGCTGAGGTCATGATTCCGGGGTCACGAGATCAAGTCCCTCTCTGGCTCCCTGCTCGGCAGGGAGTGCGCTTAAGACTCTCTCTTCCTCTCTCTCTCTCTCTGCCCCCCTGCAGGGGCGCACTCGCTCTTGCATTCTCGCGCCCTCATAAATAAATAAATATGTAAAGAATTGGGGAGTGAGAGCAGGATCTGTTGTCTCACTGAGACGGGAGGATGTGTAGACCTGTGAGTCTGGGCTCTCAGACAGCACTGTCAGTCCTTC
>JAQQSY010004266.1:0-12415 GCA_028646535.1 Procyon lotor
CCAGACTCTCCCCCCAGTGGCTCACCCAGGTTCCCGGACTCTCCCCCCCAGTGGCTCACCCAGGCTCCCAAGGCCCCCTGGTTGGACTGGAATCTGTCTAATGACAGTGAACATCTGCTAGGCCTCCCAGTATCAGCCCGGCTCCCGGCCGCTGGCTCCCCCTTCCACCTTCCCTGCATTCCTGTCGCTGTGGGCCCACTCCAGCTCCCCGCTCTTCCCCAGCTCCAATCTGGAGCCTCCCACCTGTGCCCTCTTTCTCCGCCCCGCTATCCTGGTGGCTACAGGTGAGCCATAAGCCCTGCCCCCTCCCCTGCACCACCTGTCCACCTGCCCCGGGCTCTGTCCCATCTTCTGTGCTTGGAACTTCTCTGTCTTCCAGGGAGTTCTCAGGGTTCTGAGCAACATGTCTGTATCGCCCCCTCCCCCCTTCTTTGGTCCATTTTCCAGGGTCCGCAAGTCTGCCTTTCCTCCTGGCTAACTGCGTTCAGAGAGCCTTCTGCCCCTCTCCCCTTTCCCTGGAGAAATTTTGTTTCACTGCCCCTCATCAGTCCCATGGGCCATATGCCTCTTGGGACCCCTGCCCCTTCCGGCAGCCCAGCCGGGAGCCAGTGATCTTGTTAGGAAAAGTCGTTCCCAAGGCAGACGAGGTGTCAGGGACAACTGGAGTGGGGGCACAGAGTAGGGACGTGTCTGTCCCTTCCTGGATTCAGTCCTTGGTGGACCAGGTCACCCTTCCCCTCCCCCATCAGCCTCGTGCCAAGATGTGGGGAGGGGGCCTGGTGACGTGTGGGGATCTCAGGACAGGCTAGGGAAGGAAGGTCTAGAATTACCGGAGTACAAGCCAGACTGCTCCCATCACCACCTTCCGTTCCCAGGATCTGCACACAGACCCGCTGCGGGCTGGCTTTCCAGGGCCTCTCTGTATCCCGAGGGCCCTCCCTGCCCCCGCCCCCTCCTCCGTGCCTCTCCTGCTCTTGCAGCCCTCCGTGCTCCTGCGAGAACCTCCTCCCACCCACCCCATCCATCCTTGGGACGATGGTGAGCTTGATTGGCTCCGATATCCAGGGGAGGCCGAGGCTGCTCGTTGGAATGCACGGCGCCCTGTCCCCCGCACGGGGAGATAATCGAGGGGGAATATTGGCTCATCCAGGAAGCGAGGTGCTAAATTTGTTGTGAGATTGGTGTCACAAGCAATCAAAGGGAACTTCTCCCCGTCGAGGGCTGGGCAGCGAAATGAGGAATCATTAGGGTATTGCAGAGAGCAGGGACAGGGGAGGGGGAGGAAGGAAAGACCCCCCCCTTCCCCTTTCCCTGGCGGGGGGCAACACAGATCAAGAAAGGAAGGAGAGGATCAGATGCAGACAGGGCGGGAAGGAAGAGGCAGCCTGCTTTCTCCAACATCCCCTGCACCTCGTGTCTTACCCACTTTGCCCAGACCTCACCAAGCTCCTCTTCGTGAGCCTCTGTGAAGCTTTCTGAGCTCCTCCGTTGGGGACATGCTCTCGGCTTCCCCTCCCGAGTCTGGGCGGTCCTGGGGCAGACACAGGACACAGACGGAAGAGACAAGTGAGCAAGGAGTTGAGAAGGCCGGTGTGGGAAGCTGAGGAGGGCCCAGGCCAGAGTGGCTGGTTTGGGTGGGATGGGCTGGGGAAGGCCACACTTCCTTTCCAGCCCCTCTGGGAGGACTGCCTGGGGGAGGGGGTGCGAAGGGCGCTGGGGGGTGGCAGGGTGACTGGCCTTTCTGTCAGTACTCGCCTCCTTCAGAGCTGCTCTGGCTTCCACAGCCAGTATGCACAGCCTCGAGGACAGGGTCTCTCTGGGGACCCTTGTCGTGGACTCCCCGTTGGCCACCACCACTGCCGTCCCCACCAAGGTCCCGTGAACTTCCAGTGGGGCTCAGAGGAGCAGCTTGGGTCTCCCTCGTCCCCGTTCATGGGCATTTGTGTCCCGCCTGAGCAGCAGACTGACCGGGAAGGACAGGAGCGATCGGGAGCAGACAGACCCCAGAGTTTGCAGCCCACTGACGGCCGCCATATTGGGACCCCACTCCCCCAGCTGTTGATTACAGAGCCTGCGCTTCTGGGCTCCCTCGGCTCCTGCAGCAAATTAACATTCCGTGCCCCTTGCAGGTGGAGGATGAACCAAGTTAGACAGATCAATTCAGCTGCAGTTGGAGCTGCTTTACTTTTTGCAGGATTGATCCAGATGACCCCAACTTAGGGCCTCCAGAAGCGCCTTTGCGGGAAATCATTTTAATGGAGATTAATTGGAAAAGCCTAGAATGTCCTAGTCATGGTGGCCCTGTATCAACACTGGTGTGTAAATATGTGGTAACAAAGACAAGCTCACGGGACACGCGGATGCACACGAGGACACATGTCCCCCCCCCAGGGCACACACACATCAACACTGGTGTGTGGATGCTCACGGGACACGCAGATGCACACGAGGACACACATCCCCCCAGCGCACACGCACAGGCACACGCCCGCCCACGCCCACCGGATGACCGCCTTGCACCTCCGGACCCACCTGACGGGGCTGACACCCTGCAGCTCTGGGACCCGTCATTGTGTCCACGTTTGTCCTTCTGAGCCCAGACCTCTCTTCTGCCTGTGTCCAGTCGCTCTCAACAGCGTAGAGGTTTCTGGAGGGGAGAGGAAAGCCCAGAAGGAGACACTGTTTAATTTTTAAAGTGATATGACCTTAGTTCTGATTTCTTTCTGTGCCTGAATTCCAGCCACTTCCGATTGCTCACTGGTCTTTTATGTGTCCCCGTCTCAGCTCCCGCTGCTCCCTTTGTCTGGAGTGCCCTCCCCCGGTTCCCTGGCTTTTCAAGCCCTTCTTGTCGTCAGGGCTCAATGCCCTTCTAGGCAGTGTGTGTGTGTTTATTGAATGGCCACTGTGTGCCAAGCAAGGCCTCGGATGTCCAGCCCGCACAAGTACAGGAGGCCAGAGCTCACAGAGGCCGCTGCGGTGGGGGTCTCGTCCCAAGGGAAGACCGGTGTGGAAGTCAGACGTGTGAAAAATACAGGGTTTGCACTGTTCTACGGCGCGTCCTCGTCTCTCCCCTGACCCGGCTCTCAACAGGCGGTGTGGCCCGGATGGTTGGCTGTGTCTCCTGACTGTGCGCCAGTGGCAGGACCAGCCTGGAGCCCAGGGCGGGGCTCACTCCAGGGTAGACACTAAGGTCACGCTTATGGGATGAGTGGGCCAATATTTAATTGCATTGCGTTGACTTTGGGCTTATCCATTAAATGTTGCCTTATCCATTAAATGTTGGTTCAGATAAACAACAGGCACTTATCGAGCGCCTCCTATGTGCAAAGCTGTTCTGTACTCATCTCTTTGGAAGGGCTGCGCGTGTAAGATTCTAGAGTTTCAACCCAGTCTTGTGGAAAAGGAACCAGAATAAAATGCAGTATTGCCGCGACTAGGCTCCGGGTCTAAATAACACGATTGTATGTTCAGCCCCCATCATTGACTTGTTGAGTTTCATGACTAATTGCCCTGGGACGGAAGTTTTCCTTCTATCACCGACTTCTATCCTAGACCCTTTTTTGGACCTGTTCTTTTCTCTGTCCCTGTACTTTGTGCAGAATTTCTTCCTTTAAACTTTGGCACTGAAAACCGTTTCCCTCCACCTTGATCGAACTGTTACGTATTGATTGTTTGATAGGTGTGCATCTCAGTAAGTGGGGAATGTATGAGGTGTGTGAATAGAATCCTAAAGCACCAGAACTGAAAAGAGACCTTAAATCCTACTCGGAGCGCCTCCGGGACACTGCCGACAGGCGGTCGCGCACCCCGATCTGAACACCCCGAGATGGGGAGCACGCTGCCGTGTGCCTGCACAAAGTTCTACAGATGAAAACACCTGCTCCCTTGGGGGCCACAGGCACTCGTGGTGGGCGCGGGGCCCGGGGACAGCCTGTGTCTGCCAAGTCTGCCTTTCTCAGAGACGCTGGTGGGGAGCCGGGGCCGAGTGGGGGCACCTGTCTGTGCCCCCTGCCTTCCGCCCGGCTCCTGGGGCCAGACAGTCCCTCCGGGGGTGCTGGGGAATGTGCGAGGTCATCCGTGACAGACGGTTCTCGGCTCTGGAAGCAGATAAAGTCTGACACCTGGATCTGCTGGGCTCTTTCTTCCTTTTTAATTTTGAGGGGAGGGGGGCGTGAGGGGGGCAGGGATCAATAAAGTTCCACTTAGAAGGGACAGGTGTCAGGGTGAGGGGGAGAATGCCCCTCTTGCCCCTGCCCGCCCCCGTCTCCTGGATCTCTGAGTTGATGCTGTTCATTCTGGACACCATTCCTGGACATGCCAGGAGACGTCTCCGGAGAGGGTCTGGGGAGCATGTCTTCCTGGGCTTCGAGCCTGCTGGGGGTCTCGGGGCCCCCTTCTGGCTCTCAGGCTGTATGTGGGAGGAAGCACGTTCATGAGAGGGTAGCAGGATGTTCCAGTCGGCGGAGGAGTAGAGATTGTTCTGGTCCATGGGGAGGCCCTGTGGCCCCGGGGCAGGGAGTGGGGCCGGACCCCAGGACGGGCAGGGTGGTGGGAGGTGATGGCTGGCGCACCGGCTCCCTCGTGGAGGCGCCCCAAGGAGGTGGGAACTGGGGGCTTCAGTCACCGGGACCATCTGCTCTGTGGGGGGAGACCGGCCCTCGGCCGCCCCTGGAGTCGCCTCATTCTCTCCCCCTCCCCATCCTTGGCTAATCCCTCAGAAATCCCTTCCCTCTCTCAAGGATTTCCCTCCTTGGCATTGACCTACATGCTCTAGGCCTTCAGAGGAGGCCAGAGGGTGGCCTAGACCCCACCCGTCCCCACCCCGGGCCTCCTTCCTCTCCTGGACGTCTCCTGACTGTTTCTCCTACCCTCTCGCTCCCCGGCTTTAGCCATTCTCCCAGCCTTCTTTTCTGTAACTGGCCTCTTGCTGCCCCTTCACCTCCTTCGCTCAGTGACAGAAGGTTTCCAGGCAAGCGCTGGTCGCCCCTGTCCTGCTCGGCCATCCGTGCAGGACGAGCAGGGTCCGGGGTCCTGCAGACGGGGCCGTGTGGCTCAGGAGCCACCGGGTCTTGGAGACAGGTGCACCCCCAATACCTGTCTCCTTTGCTGACCCTCAGTTTCTTTAATAAAGGTGTTGGATTGGTGACCAAGGCCCTGTCCCACTCTGAACTTTGGACTCTCTTTCTAATGTAATTTTCTTATTTCCTTTTCCTGCCTCGTTGCCGTCTCTCTCGTGCCTCAGTGGCCCCTCAGCTCCTTGCTTCCCACACCCCTTCCTCCCCCTTCTTGGCTCCGATGGCCCCGTCATCTGCCCTGCTCTCTGCTTCCTGTCTGTGGCTCTCTTCCCCTCCCCCTGCTGTCGCTGTCCGTGTCTCCGCTCCTTTCCCCCCCACTCTGTGGGCCTGGGGACTGCTGGGAGGGCAGCAGGTGCAGGACCGGGGGGTGGGGGGCAGGGGCGGGGTCCCGCCTGCTTTGCTGCCTCGCCCCCTGTTCCTGGTCCCGGGCTCCATCGCTTCGGCCTCTGGCTCTGTGACCGTCCTGGCCTGATGTCCTTCTCCTCCCCTCTCTCTGTGCACGTTCCCCTGTCCTCTGTCTCCTGTCGGAGCTAAGTCCTTGCCAGCCACCTGCCTCCTCTCCCGCACCGCCCTTCCCTTGCCCACTGAAGCCAGATTGAAATTCGGTTTTTCAGCAGAACCGCCCACGGCCCCCGCCGCCCCCCTTCCTGCTCCCGCTGTCATACCTGCTCCCGCCAGCCCCACTTGGGCTCTCCATGCCCTTGTCCTTCCTGGAAAATGTTCTCAGGGGCCCCCGCCAGGGCACATTTGCATAGAGTTGTCAGATCAAGTCTGGCCCAGGTGTCACCGGGCTGGCAGGACAGAGGGGGCTGGAGGGCCAAAGGGGAGCGGGGGAGGGGGGTGTGTCCAGCTGCACCTGCCAGTCTTTGTTAGTCCGGGAGCTCCGAGTCCTTGTGAGCGGGCCTGGGCTGGTGGATCACTTCAGAGACCGGCCTGCCTGCCTGCCCTCCGCCCGCCCTTTCCCACCTCATCCTCGCGGAGGCGGGGGAGGAACGCTGGTGGGGAACGCTTAGCCTGGGAAGCAAAGAATGCCCTTCCTTCCCTCTGCTGGGTCACCATCTGGGTCTTCTGAGCCACTGTCCTGGTGTCACAAACCCACAGGCCTCCCTCCACACCTCCTGGGGGGAAGTGCAAAGGGGACGCAGGTGCACCCCCAACACACACACACACATCCGAGAGGGACAGGCATGGGGCTGAGTCCTGGGAGGGTCGGCGAGGTCTGGCTGAGACCCCAGGAGAGCCGGCCATGCCGCAGAATCCTGGACCGTCAGAGCCAGAAGGCCCCGAGGGGCCAAGAGTTCAGCTCCTTCGCTTTATAGTTTAAGGAAGCCGAGACCCAGAGAAGTGAGGTGACCTCCCCACAGTCACACAGCCACATGGGGCAGAAGCAGGACCGGACGAGCCCGCATCTCCTGACCTCCGGCCCGGAGAGTGGCAGGCTGTCCCTCCTCCGCAGGTGGTGCGGGGCCTGTTCCCCTGCCTCTTTCAGATTTCGGTTCCTGCCTGTCCGTGACTAAGCCAGTAGACTCAGGCTCCCCGTCCCCGGGAATGCCGGCCAGGCCCCGGGGCCGCCCTCTGCAGCCAGCCTCTGCGTTCTGCTCGGATGCAAGGAAACCAGGCCAGATTGTGGCCACTTGTAAAATCCCATCTGGTCCCTGGAAAGATTCCCCCGCGGCCGTCCCCACCGTGCCCCAGCCTCGGAGCCGGGCAGCAGGCTGGCTTGGCCAGCGCGTCGGGGCGGGGGGTGGAGGGGAGAGAGACCAGTTCTCCTGCCCGTGGCTTGGTATCCAGGTGGGAAGGTGGGGAAGGTTGGGGGGCAGGTCGAGTGAGGGCCCCGAGGCCCCTGCTGTGCAGGGGACGTTCTTGCTTCGGGCGGTGAAATGTCTCCTGGGGCTGGGTGGGGGTAGGCGGGATGCTGGCAGACTTGCCCGGGGCTTCATCTGATCTCGAACCACCTGGTGTCCGCTCACACCTGAGTTACCTGCGGGGAGCTTCCTGACCCCTCGTTCCTCGCCTGTCAGAGCTTCTCGAAAGCCACACCACATTTGACATTGCCTGACTCTGGGCTGGACTCCGAATGCCCCGGGTCAGCAGAGCCCCAGCCCCAGCGCCCGTCCGCGCCAGCAGGGGGCTTCTGGACCCAGGGTCCCGAGCCCTCGGCTCTCTGCATCTGGGTCCCCGTGCGCGCTGCCCGGCCTTCTGTCTTCTCCCCTGTGCCCTTGCGCTGCCCGCCCCAGCCCGCGCCCCTCCTGCCCTCCCTCTCTCCCTCCCTCCTTTCTCCGGCCTTCTCTCCTCTTCTATCAAAAGTGCAAATCTCCTTTTCTCCTCTCCTTTCCCCTCGGCTGGCCCAGCCTGGAGATCACAATCCTCTTTTCTCGGTGAGATGAGAGAAGCCCACGGGAGGGGCCCTCCCTGGCTGTTGTATTTTTCATAGAGCAGGAAGGGAATGGCTGGGCTGGGGGAGAAAGTTGGGGGGGATGGGGGCGGCGAAGATGTGAGAGTGGGGGGGTGGGCGCGTGGCAGGAGGAAGGGTGGAGTGTGCAGAGATTTAGTTCCATCTGAAAGCTGTCGGTGCGAATCAAAGGCTTCCCTTTGAGCCGGCAGCAGTCTGGAGTGCGGAGCGGGGGGACCGCTCCGCCCGGGGGGCTCATTACCGCGTGCCTGATAAATCCGGGGAGACAGGGCCTGGCCTCCACCACCCCTCTCCTGCAGCCTGGCTTCCTCGGCTTCCTCACATGCCAGGCCCCATCCCTCTCTGGTTCCTGGCCGGCCTGGCGGGCAGGGCTCTGGGAACGCGACCACCAGGGCACCGGTGCCAGGACGTGGGCGCAGAAGCATGAACTCGAATGCAGTTGTGCGAGAGCGGTGTGCACACGTGTGTGCCCCCGGGGACATGTGTGCTTACGTGTTACGGCACGTGCGTGCCCACAAGACGGACGTAGGGTGTGTCTGAGAATCTGTGAGCATCTCCGCCCTCTAGGTTGGAGCTGGAGGTCACTTCTAGGTCTGAATCAGAAATGGGACTCGACCTCTGTCCTCACCAGGTCCAGCGGGACCGGGAGATAACCCTGGGGGCCGGCGGCCTCCCCTGGCCTAACTCTGGGGAGCAGAGCTGGACGGCAGTGTCCCCTGGGAGATGCGGGCTGCGGGGTGAGGAGGAGAGGGTCTCCGAGGGGAGGGGGTGGCATCGAGGGGGGCTGCCGAGGCGCCAGGGGGCCGGTCTGCACAGCGGCTGGCTGGTCTGGGCCGGGAGGTCCCGGGGGCTGGTGAGAGCGGGGAAGACAGCAGGAGCCGGGCTGTGTGGCAGCATTCTGGCTGGGAGCCCGGTGTCCTGGCCCCTTGCTGTGCTTACTGGCCCCGCTGCTCACCCGCTGTGTGGCTGGGGGGAAGTTGCTTTGCTCTGAGCCTCAGATCCTCACCTGGGACAACGGGCCGTGCCTCACCGGTCGGTCAGTCGCTCGGTCGGTCGTGTGCAGGAAGTGAGCTAGCCGCGGGGACGCAGGGGGGACACTGGTCCAGTGACTGGCACTTCCTAAGGGGGGCTGTTTGTTGTAACGCTAACGCGTGGGGGTTTTCAAATCGCGGAAACCTCTCCGGGTGCCACTGACATTGTCTCGGCCTTGGGACCACTCTTCTTCCGTGTCAGGATGTTCTGGACAGGCTCCCCCTGCGGTTGGCGGCAGCGTGCGGATCAGCTCCCTCGTGGCCCCGGGGTCCTGGCCAGCCGGCTCCGACCCAGGAGCCCGGCCCTCCCCTCAGGCCCCAGGATTGAGTTGGAAGTCGGAGGCGTCGAGTGGGGACCAGAAGTAGTGGTCAGGCCGTGAGCCTGGTGCCTCCGGAGAACGTGTCTTGGACGTTCCCGGGCGCGGCTCGGTGCCCAGGGCAGGGCCCCTGCCGCCGAGAGGCCCCGGTCGGTTCCCATCTCTGCCGCTGAGTAACATCTGTATCATCGGTGCCCGGAGCCTCATCCCGTCTGTGTGAAATGCACAGGCCAACCGCGCTGTGCGGTGGATGAAGATGCTGGGAGTAAGGTCTCTACGGTCTGCCTGGCGCTGGCGCGGGGCTGGCACCTTATAATTGGGAGTTACCGTTATTAAGGGGCGCTGCTCGGACTGAAGGGACAAGAGAGGTAAATCAAGCGTCTCTGTCCTCCAGGGGCTCCCAGGAGAGTGGGAGAGACGGAAAGGCACACATGAGTAACTTGTAATCCAAGGCAGGCTGGGAGAAGTGCTCTAACCAGAAGCCCGAACAATGCGGGGAGCATGGGGGAGGGAGCTCTGACAAGTCTGGCCCAGGAGCTTTGAGTTGGGTGGGGGGTTTCGTGGGGGGAGGGGTGCAGGGAGGGGGAATGGGGGCTTCTGCAGCTCTGACCCCTCCTCAGCTTGTGTGAGAAGTGCCCCCACCACCGGCGCCCCCCCCCCCAGGACACTCCTCATTTCTCCCCAGGGTCCCTCTGGGAGTCTTCTGTCCCATGCCCACCCGGGGAGGGGGGCACCAGGAGTCTGGGACCCCAGCCTCACTGCGCCTGTCTAAAGGAGAGAAGTGCACCGGATGTGGGGGTGCTGGCCCCAGGGCCAGGCTGGTTCCCACGCCTCTGCCCTCTGCCTCTCTCCCTGCACCTGCAGGACCTCAGCCTCCCCTCTGCTCTGCCTTGGCCTGTGACATTCAGGGTCTTTGCGTCACCGGGTCCTGCCTGCTGCCTTTCCCCTGGATCCCCGCCTTGGGCGTGCCGTGTCCTCTCCTGGCCTCCTTCTCACCGAGATCCGCCTTCCCTGCTGCTTCTCCTCCAGTCTCATCCTGTCCCTGGCCCTCCCCGGCCTCTGTGTGGGTGTCTGCATTTGCCCCCTGCCCCGCCAGCCTCCCCTCGGTCTGTGTGGCCCTGTGCCTGTGGCCGCGTGTCCTTCCCCACCTGTCTTCACGAGGACTGCTAAGGCCTCCCCACACCTGGGAAGACAGGGAGGCCCCGGATCAAAGCCAGGGGGTTCATTCCAGAGCCCACCCGCAGATTGGCGCGGGCCCCAGGCTGGGGCTGCCGGGCAGGGCGGGCGAGGCTGGGCCGTGGTCGAGGGCTGCCTGCGCTCAGGCCCACCCGTCCCCTCCTGCCGCTGTGAGTCACGCCCGTGCGTTTCTGTTCAATGCTGGCTTTATTTCCTGTGGGCCGGCAGGGTGCCGATCTGGAAGAGACTGCTGACCGCCCCGGCTGCAGTGTGGGCTCCACTCCGGCACAGGTGGTGGAGGCTTCGGTGGCGCGCATGCACACACACGTGTGTGTGTGTGTGTGTGTGTGTGTGTGTGTGTGTGTGCGCGCGCACATGTGCATGCGTCCTTGCTAGACTACGGGGACGGGCTCTTGGTGCCTCTGGGACACGTGGGGGCATCCCCCCATCTCCTTTGTCATCTCACCACCAGGTCGCCTCTGCCCTGGCTGTGGTGCCCCCCCCACCCCCCACCACCCCATGTCTGGCCCTCACAGCTCACTTTCTAGGCTTCCCCTCAGCGACCCCATCACTGCCTCAGAGCTGTGGGTCCTGTGTCCCCTGCCCGTCCCAGCTCTGCCCCTCCTCCAGGGAGCCTCCCAGGACTGACTGTGCACTCTGACCCCAGCTCTGTTCCTGTCTCTCGGCAAGGAGAACCAGCCTGTCCCTCCACACCCCTGCCCTGCCTGTGCCTCTGCTGGAGCCTGGGAGCCTGACCAGGGCAGGCGTGCCCTGCCGTCTGCCTCCTGTCCTTGACTGGAGGGCGGTGGGTCACACCTCAGGGTCGCCCCCTGCTTCAGAACACCCGCCGCGGGCCTGCCAGCTGGGCCCTGCTGGGTGAGGAGCCAGAGCTCTGAGGGACAGGGCCCGGACTCGGAGTCCCCCGGGCTTGGGGCAGGGAAGGGCAGTGCTGTGGGGGACACATGATCGCAGAGGTATGATGTGAGCAAACGGCTCCCAGGGCATGTGGGGAGTCAAGGAAGACTTCCCAGGGAAAGTAACTCTTTGAATCCCAAGCGAGTGGGGGCAGCAGATCCCTCCCCCCTGGAAAGGGGCTGTGCGCAGCCGTGGAAGGGTGACAGGAGCCTGGGTGTGCAGAGGAGAGGGCAGCGTGGGGCCTTCCCTCCCCGGAGCCAACCCGCAGAATGGGGCCTGTCTCGGGCACGGTCTGGATGGAGGGGCTGTTTGGGGGCTGGGCAAATTCGCTTGTGACTTTTGCAGGGTCAGGATCTAGGGCCCTTCCCACTGAGTAGGGTTCCTGAGACCCCCCTGGTGCTCCCCCCTGTCTGAGTCACTGCTCCCACCCCCCGTCTCCCAACTAAACTGCTTTCTCTCGCGCGTCCTTGCTCGGGTTTCCAGGGGTGCCTCTAACTATGTAGCTGCCCGGGATAAATAAGGGGCATCCCTACCAGTGAGTGGGCGCAGGCAAGGGTTTGGACCAGGCGCGTCCTACCCCTCATCCCATTCACCTTCAGGAAGCTGGGCAGTAGGCATTACCAAGGAGGAGGTGAGGCTCAGAGAGGGACTTGGCCAAGGTCACAGTTGGGAAAAGCGAGAGGCATTATGCAAACCCAAGTCTGTCTCCTACACCTGTGCTCCTAAAAGGGCCCCTGCAGTCCTTGTCCAACTCCTCGTGGCACCCGTGGCGCCGTGAGCCAGGCTGGGGGCGTGACACGCCCCCCCCACCGACCCCGCTCCTCCCTCCGGCCGACTCCCCGGCTCTGACTCTGACCACAAGGGCTCCCCCTCCATCCTGCCTGCCTGCTCGCTCCCTGTAGAGCAAGAGCAGCTTCTTAGTGTTTGCCGGAGGGAGACATCATCAGGAGACCAGGGTGTCCGGGTCCCATGCAGCAAAGCCATGTACGCTAGTGTCATCTGAGCCAGGGACAACGGGCCAGCCCACTCCCAAGCCCTTGACTTGGGCTCCGGGGCTGTGGGAAGGAACGTGCATGCAGGAGCTCGCAGCCTAGAGCTGCACTAGAGAATGCGCAAGGATATGAATAAATTTGAATAATAATGAGGGCAGTGCCTGAATTAATAATGCTGGCTGCTCACCTGACCCACCCCCTCCCCCAGGATCTCGGCACCTGCCACTAGGATCCCTGGAAATGTGGGTGAACCTTATCCTTGGCTTCTGCAGGAGCCACAGAAGGATGTCGGGTCAGCTGAGTCGGGAGCAGCCCACAGAGTGCGGGGAGGGACCCTATTGCTAACTTCCTGGCCCCTGCGGACCCAAGGAACTGGATTTGTACACTTAACCGAGAGTAAAGAGGATGCCTCATTGTATTAAATCATTCGCTGGCTGTCCTTCCCAGCCCTGCCCCCTCTCTCCCGGTCCCCTGTGTGTGCAGCAGACAACGTGGA
>JAQQSY010004267.1:0-12414 GCA_028646535.1 Procyon lotor
CCCTGGGATCTGACCTGGGCCGAAGGCAGACGCTTAACGACTGAGCCACCCAGGCGCCCCAACAACTTACCTTTTGAAAAACATCTTTATCGTCGATATACTTGAAAACAGTAATGAAGCTTGTGAGTTTGTCCTCTACTTCATTCTCGGTCATCCCCTTCGCTGACTTCTTTAATAAGTTGTCACAGTACTTAGCAAGCTCAAGTAGAAATTGATAGTAAATCTTAGAAAGGGCCCTTCTGTACATATTATGCCTCAAAGGAGGCAAAGTGGCAACAATACAAAATAAGATCAATGGATAGGGTCTTTGACATCCTAAAGCTGTTTTAAAAATTATGAACATGCCCCAAAGAACTTAAAGTATATTCTATAAGGTAAAAAAAGAAAAATTAGAAATAGGTAAAAAAAAAATATCTAATCAACATGTAGAGCCCAATAAAGCACTGATATAAGCAGTAAGTTTCAAAGAACACCTAGATGAGTCTTGAGAGGCTCTGATATTTTTTACATTAAACAAGTACTTTTTAAAAATCTTACAACAAACTTGGTAAGCAAGTTTCCTGTAAAGACTATCAAAAATTTACCACACAATTTCCTTTAGATTTCAGATAAAGTAAAATCCCTATGAGAAGTAATGCAAATTACTCCAAAGCACACGTACTTTAAAAGCCAAATGTTGTGAAATGGAGTATTTTTCCCTGTCAGTTATTCCTTTAGTATATGGCTGATTGTATTCCTTAAATAAATGCCAAATTATACACAATGTACATAATTGTTTTTATTTTCAATAATTTAATTTCATCTATTTTTTCTGAAAGATACTACAAAATCACATTAATTTGATGTTCTTCTCAGTTTTCTTTTTCTAATACTGATTTTCCATTAAGATTACTTTTAAGCAACCATCAAAACTTACCAGTTCAGGTGCTTTGCAAACAGACTTGGGTTCTCTGTAATTTACAACTGACGTAAGGGCCTAAATAAGAAAACAGACCAGTAATTAGCCCCCGGTAATGGGGTAAAAGTGCAGCTGATTCAATATAGATGCTATAATGTGTATATCCAAAAGTTACTGTCTTACACAAAACATGGCATTCTGATGGTAATGTGTTCCTGGTTTTCATATTTAATGCAGGTTAAATTTCTAACTGTATCCCCCATAATAATTATATAAAAAATTATATATACTGTTCCTATCGAAAGATCATCTCTATAATTCATTATTGGTATTTGAACACTGATAAAATAAGACTACATTTTTTTTTTTTTTTTTAAAGATTTTATTTATTTGACAGAGCGAAACACAGCGAGAGAGGGAACACAAGCAGAGGGAATGGTAGCGGGAGAAGCAGGCCTCCTGCAGAGCAGAGAGCCCGATGCGGGGCTCGATCCCAGGCCCCTGGGATCTGACCTGGGCCGAAGGCAGACGCTTAACGACTGAGCCACCCAGGCGCCCTAAGACTACATTTTTAAAAATCCTACAATAACCATGTAAACAAATTTCCCTTAAAGTATACCAAAATCAAAAGTTTAGGAAACATACTTATTTTTATTTCAAATATTATTCAGTACAGTACCTTAGTTTTATATTTCAAGAAAAAAACAGCACTAAGGAATATTAAAATTACACATGCATTTTTTTTAGAAGATACTAATTAGCAATTACCTCCTACGCAGCATACTCATGGGAAATTCAATTCCCATATAATTCAAGCACTCAATTTAATCACTCAGTTATTAATCTAAAAGTTCTATTTCTGTTTTCACTTTGTCTACATTAGAAATCATATACACAATCAAAAAAAATCATATACATAATCAACTAGAAGCCCTGATTCTGAAACTGCCTAAAGAATAGTGATTAAAGAAAACTATATATATATGTATTCAAGTTACCTTATCCAATGCACTCATAAAGTGCTGATCACCATTTAAAACAGTGTTGATAAGTTGAACAAATTTACCA
Organism: Procyon lotor; assembly: GCA_028646535.1. NCBI lineage: Eukaryota > Metazoa > Chordata > Mammalia > Carnivora > Procyonidae > Procyon > Procyon lotor. The sequence continues at coordinate 1,967 of JAQQSY010004267.1, forward strand.
TGTACTTCCAAAACTGACTCCACAAATAGTGTTGGCATCTAAAAATATGAAATACAAAGTATAAAATCACCTTTTAAGAAGTTCAAGGATAAAATTAGGCTTACTAAAAAATAGTTTACGTGTAAAGTTTTCCCCAAATTAATGTTACACACAGACACACACAAACCCTAAAAATGTTTTTAGCTAACACGGCCTTAAAAATCTAAAACTTTAATATTGAAATCAGTTTGTTATTCAACATGGGAAATACAGAACTGGAATTCTTCTGCCAGAAGAACCCACTAAAAACACTCTTCTCTGTGTTGGAATACTGTTATCTTCAGGATAACAAGATATAGCCTCTGAACGAACTACCAGGCCTACAACTTTCACAGAGGATTATATAAACAAAAACTGTCTTCAAAGCTACTTACTGAAAGCTGAGAAAGAAGAGTTAAAAAGCCAGAGTCTGAAAACAGAGAGAGATCCCTGAACTAAGCAGTAAATTCTCCAACATCTCAGAGGGAAGAAGTATCTAGCAGTGCAAAAGTGAGTTTTTGAACTTAACGGAGGGAACTATGTCATAAAATTATTTGGGTCTACTACAGATGTATTTTCTTACACTTCCACCCCCCTGTCCTTGACACCACACCTTATGCCTCTTTGCCCAATATCATTCAACACCCTAAACCTAAAAGACTAATAACATAAACTAATGGTTTTACTTATGCATTACTGTGGCAAAACATAGAATCACTGAAGTGATCAGCATTTAATAAATGCCCCTGAACAATGATGTCCATATAGAAATTATTGAAATGAAGAGCCAAAGCTCTACTTCAGGAAGAGAAGTAGCACTTCATGTCATGTCTATCTTATTGGTTAAGCCATCACTAAGTAATAACAAGGTGATCCAACAAGATTTGATGATAGTAACACATTTTGAGAAGAAAGACACCTTGCTGTAAATAGTCATTTGATTGGCAGGGAACTCTTCAGAAAGATAAGTATGAGGGACATGAGGATCACTGCTGGATATTTTGAGTAACAAGCATATATTTAGGAAAGACGGTTTTAATTCAAATTGTTTCCTGGACTACCAAATTTAGAGCATACATAAAGAAAGCAAATTGTAACTTGCCTATATTACCACTGATTAATACCATTCCCACTACAATTATTAATGTCAATTACATAGAAACATAATCATTTAGAAACAGCAAACATATTTTTCTGTGAGAAGCTAACAATTGCCAAATGAACACATCAATATGACTAAGAAGAAGCCTATTTCATTCAATGATTTCCTAATAATATGATAATTCCAGAATGAGGCCAACTACAGGTTTAAAACATTTTATTTTATTTTTTTTAAAAACATTTTAATAAAGATGTTTCATTTGTTATCATGGTAGGATTTTTCTGTCATTGTTTAAGACAGTAAAGTCAAGAAAAACTCCATGATAATCTGATTAAGAGAAAAATATCCAGTTCCTTATATAACTCACATTTTCCTGAGTAAGATTACTGGTTGCTCTAAGGCCCTCATCATGGATATGATTTTGCAGCTCCTGAATCATATGAGGTAAACCAGTGGACACAGCACGAAGCAAGACATACATATTTGCCATGTCTGAAGAGAAAAAGAAGTTTGATTATTAAATTTCCAGAGTTCAAAAAATATTTTAATGTATTTGGTAATGTATGGTTTAAAAGGCAGAATTATAAGAGAATGCAAAGAAAGGGCCCTACACCCATCTCCCAACCATCCACAGGAAAGCAATATTGTAGTTAATAACATTTCAAAGATGTTTCATGCACGTTCAAACAAATATAGTCTTCCCTCTGCCTTTTTACACAAATACTGTAGCATATTTTATGTATTATCTGCAACTGCAGAACATATTTTAACTTAGAGATCTTCTTATATCATCATATAAAGGTAATTTTACAACTGCATAGCACCCTCATTATATGGCTATAATTTCTTAAAAATTGATTAAAATTTGGTTGTTTCCAATCTCTTCGTATTACAATATTACAATTAATAATCCTGTATATGGGCAAGGATATCTGTGGTATAAATTTCTGGAAGTGGGACTATTGTGTCAGATCTTCACCTTATGGACAGATCCTTATAAAACAGCTCCTATAGCAGGAAGTTCCCTTGCCAACAGCATGTTATCAAACACTTTGATCTTTCCCACTGAGAAATGAAAATGGTATCTCAGTGCAGTGCTTTTTATTTTAAACTTTTTACTGAAATATAACACATACACAAAAAGTGTACAAACCATAAGTATGTATCTCAATAAATTATCACAAGTGAACACACACACATACACACATCCATGTCATCACTGCCCAGAGTAAGAAAGAGACATTCCCTACACCTAAATGTTCCTTTCATATCTCCTCCCAATCACTGTTCCTCTTGCTCTTCTGCAAAGGTAATCACTATAATGATTACGAACCCACAGATCAGTTTTGCCTGTTTTGAACTATTTATAAAAATGGAATCATACAATTCCTTCATGCTGTTCAACATGTTTGAACATGAACATACATCTACATTTTTTATGTATCTGTAATTGTTCATTTTCACTTCTCTAATAATATTCCATTATAGGAGTATACTGCACTTTATTCTACTGTTATTGGACATTTGAGTTATTTCTGGCTTGGAATTAATACAAATAATACTGCTATGAACACTCTTACACCTTTTTGCATATATTTGCATGTAGTTTGGCCAGGGGATTATGTATCTGGGATTGGAATGGCTGGATCAGAAGATATGTATACATTCAGCCTTAAGAGTCAACGTCAGTTTTCAAAGCAGTTGCATCAATTTATACTCTGAGCCCAGTGAATATAACAAGTTCTTGCTACTCTACCCACTTCCTAACACTTATTATATTTGGTCTTTTAAATTTTATATCAAGGGCGCCTGGGTGGCTCAGTGGGTTAAGCCTCTGCCTTCAGCTCAGGTCATGATCTCAGTGTCCTGGGATCGAGCCCTCGGCTCAATCAGGTTCTCTGCTCAATGGGGAGCCTGCTTCCCCCTCTCCCTCCGCCTGCCTCTCTGCCTACTTGTGATCTCTTTCTCTCTGTCAAATAAATAAATATTTAATAAATAAACAAATATATTTTTTATCAAAATGTAAGTACTGATATCTTAGTATGGCTTTTAATTTGCATTCCCCTATTTTAATAAGATTGAGGCCCTCTGTATATGTTTACTGGCTACTTGGATATCCTCTACTCTGCAGTATCTATTCAAATTTCTTGACCATTTTGTATTTTAGACATAAACCTTTTTCTGTGATTGCAAATATATTCCCTATGATTGCCTTTTGATGGTCTTAATGGTCTTTTAATGATCCAAAGGTTTTTGTTTTTTTTTTAAATGCAGTCCACTTGATCAATCTTTCCTTTGTGGTCAGTGCTTTTTCTCTCTCATTTAAAATATCTTTCCTTACTTCAAGGTCATGAAGTTATTCTCCTATATTATCTTCTTACAGTGTTACTGTTTCTCATGTAGGTCAAAAACCTACAATGTATTGATTGATTCTGTACAGGGCTTCTGAAGTAGAGATCAAATTTTACTTTCTCCCAAGAGAACATCCAATGGACTCAGCATTATGTATTAAAAAGACTTCTCTTTCACCCACTGCTCTACTGTGTCACTTTGGATTCAAATCAAGTATCTATTATGTATAGGTTATTTCTAGGCTATTTTATTCCATTAGTCTACTTGTTTACCCTCACACCAATGTCTCATTGTCCTAATTACTGTGGTTTTATCATAAGTCATGCTGTCCTACAAGTCTTCCCATGATAGTATTCAATATTGTCTTGACTCTAATTCTTAGTCTAAGAGTTTAACTTTCAGAATTAAAATAAACAAACAAAATACAAACCAAAAAAAAACCCCACCACTTTGGTTTTGAGTAGATTCTCCTGCATCTATAAAATCAATGCTACTTTAAATTCAACAGTGTTTCATTTTCTGTGTGGTCTTGCAAGTATCTTGTTACATTTATTATTCCGTTATTTGAAAATTTTTAGTACTATTTTCTCATACCTTTTGGGACACCTGGGTGGCTCAGGAGGTTAAGTGTCTGCCTTCACCTCAGGTCATGATCCCAGGGTCCTGGGGTAGAGCCCTACATCGGGCTCCTTGCTCAGTGGGGAGCCTGCTTCTCCCTCTGCGTGTTGCTTCACCTGCTTGTGCTCTCTCTCCCTCTCTGACAAATAAATAAAATCTTTAAAAAAGCAACTTCTGTTCTTTTACTGCTTGTTACTAGTATCTCACTATATCTTTATTTTGTATTTTCTTCTATTCTGAAAGAGACTGAGTATCTACACATTTAAAATCTATATTTCCTTTTCATCTTTGCTTTTTCCCGTACTTATTAGAAACTCTTAATGTATTAAGGAAATTAGGCCTTGTGATATGTAAAAATGTTCAAATACTTTTTCCTAGTTTTTCTTTTGACTTTGGAATACACTTTGAAAACATACCTTTCCAAAAGAGTCTTTTAAAATAGATTAGTAAGAATTGGTGAAAAGGCATATCAAATATTTTACACTATTACTAAAAATGTTTGAAATCTAAGGAAGCTTGGAGATGATGTAGAAAGTGGGTTTATAATTTAATTTCTATTCACATTCACTGTTTTGTATCACTTACCATTTTTTTTCTCTTGTCGGATGATATTATGACATTCTGCATGTAAGAACTGTAAGTGGTCTGCTACCATTCGTTGCTGACATTCATGAATCACTTTAGTATATGAACTTGGATGCAAGTATTTTCGACATCGAATTTCTTCATCTTTTAATCTACCTAGAACCTTTAGAAATATATTCTTACCGTTATGACTTATTATAAGGAAAAACCTGTAATATCAGTAAGTAACTTAGGCAGCCTAATTTTAATGGCTCAATTAAAGATGGCCAGGTAACAAATAAGGATTACACAACCAATTTAAACCCACATTCCATAAGTCATTTTGAATTTTTATTTAAGCTATTAGTGATCACCTACATTTTACCCAAATCTCATGAACATGAACTCAAGTTAAGGAGTCTGCATTTTGTCTTCATTTACTAACCCTGATCATCCTATTATATAGGCAACCTAACATGCAACAAGAAAAGTGGGTAAAAATTATTAAAAAACCGGAACACATGGTCATTTTATGAATATTTAACTATCAAACTAAAAAACAGTTTACATCAATTAGATCAAGTAGATTAATCTAATTATTTTATGTTGGTTCCTCTTCTTATAAAATATAAATGCAAGCAGTATGTACATGGTAATTATCAAATTAAAGATTTCATTAAAATTTTCGAAAGTCAGTTATATTTAGTCATAGTTAAATATGTCATTTAGGAACTTTAGTAAAGCTTGGGGCACCTGGGTGGCTCAGTGGGTTAAAGCCTCTGCCTTTGGCTCAGGTCATGATCTTGGGGTACTGGGATCGAGCCCACATTGAGCCCTGCATCGGGCTCTCTGCTCGGCAGGGAACCTGCTTCCCCTCTTTCTCTCTGCCTGCCTCTCTGCCTACTTGTGATCTCTCTCTGTCAAATAAATAAATAAAATCTTTTTTTTTTTTTTAAAGAGCTTTAGTAAAGCTTATCCTATATAAGAAATACTGGGCTACCAACAATACACTGATTAATATTAACAAGAACCAGCTAATAAAGATAACAGCTAGAGAATCTGGCTAATTTCTACCTCAAAACAAAACTACATTCGCAATAAAAATCATGCTAGTATAGCACACACACATACAAATGTTTAGACTTTGAAAATGTTCTATAATGTGAAGCTATATAAATAGACTATCTGAACTTAAGTAGTCCCAGAGAACTATGTACAGTCAAGCTTTGGAGAGTATTGCTGAGTTTGCCTGGGCATAAGAATGTAATACTGGGAAGGAAGGTGATGTTGAGAGGGGAAATAATACATCATTCCTGGTTATCTCTCAGATACTTTTTGATGAAAATGAGGCAAAGACTAAAGAGAGACTCATGGTCCTATCTTTCCTACTATGCTCCCCTGTGGAGCCAGTAGTCAAGGGCAAAGTCACAGAAATGAAAAGTAAGCAAGAAGGTATCTGAACTAAAAGATGTTCAGTGCATATTTAATCAACTAAGAAAGTCATTTTTGTCAAAAAGTTTTTCTTTTCAAAGAAAAATATCCCTTAAAAGGATTATGCCTATTAGTCATTATAGTGTACTGCAGCTTCAATGTTTATAGATTAACTAAATGCAATAGGAATTAAGAGTCAGGAGGTGATGGAGGATGAGAAAAGGAAAAAGAATTAATGATAATGGAAGGGGACGGGTGCATATCGAGAAAAAGGTAGACAAGGGTGGAGTGTCTCAATACTGGGCTTCAAAGAGCTATAAAAGCACTTACAGCTGGGGAGAAAAGGCCAAAACTACAAGTAAAATAGAGAAAGAGAAGTAGGAAGATTATATTAGTCTGTTAACTAAATGAGCTACTCTTAAAAATGCTACTTCCCAAACATAATTTCCAATGGTCCTCATTTTAACAGTTTGAGATATTATTAACTTATCATATGATTTACCCACTTAAAAATATAATTCAATGGTTTGGGGTATATTATATTATTAGTGTTTTCAAAATTGTGGTAAAATATATGGAACATAAAATATGCCATTTTAACCATGAGTGTGCGATTGAATGGCATCAATTACACTCACAATGTTGTGCAACTGTCTATTTCTAAAACTTTTTCATCACACCCAACAAGAACTCTGTACCCATTACACAATAATTCCTCATTCTTTCCTTCCAATAACTTCTTGTCTACTTTCTGTATCTATGAATTTACCTATTCTAGATTTTCCATATTCTAGACAGAAATTCTATGTAAGTGAAATCTATAATATTTTTGCCAAGGGCTTCTTTTTCAGAGCCAAATATAACAAGGAGTGTGTGTGTGTGTGTGTGTGTGTGTGTATATTATATATATATATATATCATTGATAATCCATGTGCACTTTTCAGGATTGGATCTAGAACCTTTAACAGGAGTCTAAGAAGCAAAAAGGGCTTAAAGCTAAAAGCCACTGACTTAGTGTAACCTGCACTTAATAGATGGAGAAAAATATCCTAGAAGGCTTAACTTGAGGTCCTAGAGCTAATCAGTGACAACAACAGAAAGAGAATTAAACAAGTCAGACTTCCAGATCTGAGTTTTGGGGAATATACAACAATGTACTGATATTTCTTGACCTATGATCTATGGAGGCCTCTCTACACACATTCATGTGGCTATTCCACATGAAACCCATTATCTTCTTGGCTAAACAAACTAACAAAAATCATTGTATAATAAAATGCCTGGAATGCAATATTGCAAATGAAAAAACCTGGCTAAAAATTTAATACATCTTATATGATGACTGACTTTATAATACGATTATTTCTTTGCTAAAAAAAGTATAGATGGAATTTTAAAAATAGTAATCAGTATGTGTTGGTTTAAGGATTAATTAAAATTTCTTGTGGAGGTTTTTCTCAGTCTTCCAAAAACTGAACAGACCAAAACAGTAAACCTATCCAAGTATCTAGAATTATTATATTTTTCCTTCCATTTTAAAGAAGGAAAGATAAAAACTCAAACACCTAGCCCCTATGCTTATCCTATTCCTTAAACATCTACTAAACACAAATATAATTTATTCTTTTGCCAAGAATGTGAATATTAATTTTAAAGACAAACAAATCAAGTAATCAGGATTTATCAAGAGGCATCAACCATGATGAAAATTGGATAGAACTTTTTCTCACGGAGAATGCCACAGCAAGAACAATGATTTGTTAATAGGTATTGTATATTAACTGTAACTCAGAGTAATGACCAAACAAAAAAACCTTTTCCATCAAAAAAATATATTAACTAAAAAAACAAATGTTAAATAAAATCATGCCTGATATATGAGATAATGCATTTAACATAATATGTTCTTTCTTACCTTTTCCATATACTGTGAACAGTTTGATTCTTGTAATAAATTTGAAGCTTCTTGTTTGTAATACTCTCCTGTTTCAGTCAGAAAGGGAGACTCAAAGATTTCCTGATAAAACTAAATAAATCAATTAAAATCACATTTAAAAAATTAGAACAAGTAGTTTAAGAAATTAAAGGTCTCATTATGTTTTTAAAGGAGGCTTTTTACCTTTAAGGGGAATTTTTTCTTATACTGTTCAACATGAACAAAGGAGTTAATAACCCCATGGATTACTTTCTGGTTTGGGTCTTCTCCACCACGATCACTAAAACAATATAAAACAAAAAGTTACTGAGAATACAAATTATCTATGGGAAAAATACCAAAGTATGCCAAAAATATGGCTGCTTATTCTGTTGATCTAGTCAAATTACAAAGCATTTTAAAGGTCAATGCATGCTTGATGCTTAAAAATAATTTTTCATATCACAGCTGAATTAATACTTAAGATAGTTAACATACTCATTAGAAGTTATTTCAATAAATAAAAGCTTTGTTACACTGATACATTTGGTTACCTTGACACTAAAATGATACTTCTTTTAATTTTAGAGTAGACATGAGTCCAGTAAGACTAATATTGCTGGTTAAGAATATCTGAATTTCACTTACCACAAATTCTATTACTTATTAGACAATTTGGTCTGAGAATTCAGTCTGAACCACGATAGTGATCTGACAGTACATATTTCTCAAAGATACACTTTATTATCACTCGCTGAAGGGACTAATAGCTGTTATTCTTTAAGAGATCTGCTAGAACCACTGAGTTGCTTTCCATTCAAACTCGAAGGTAAAATACCTTTTTAGAAATTTAGTAAGATACGTTTTTATATTTTTACATTCCTTTACAGTTGCAAAGGAACCTAAAATCATCTCAATTATTCATGTGACATTTGGTAAGTTCCTATTTAGCCAAGGCACTATGAGTAATGAGAAATGTACCTGAGTATCAGGCTTTCTAATTACAGAAAGAGGAAAATGAAATAGAAAAAAGAGTTTGCCTGAAGCCACAAATAGTCTGGCACCAAGTTGGGAATTTCTGACTCCAGTACTAATGCTCTAATCAAACCATTATGCAGTTGTTTACCTTCCTACTGGCAATCTTCATCTCATTTTAAATGTTTTTTTTTTCTCTGAATTGATTATTTTACAAAAATAGGAAGTATATTATCATCATTCCATAGTAAAAGCTTCTTGTTCTTTACAGGTAGGATATAGACTTTCTAACATTGTCCCTCTCTGCCTCTGTATCATCCTTCTAATCCTCTTTATTCAATTATCTGGATAATCTGGGGAAAGTTTTTTTTAATGAATTAATATATATACAGTAGTTCTGTCAGTCACAGAATCTCAGATACAAAGTCTACATTTTGATATTACTAATAAAAACAATGAGTTTCTCTAAGGTCATACAGAGTGAGCTCATTTCCTCTACTCATCTTCCATTAGTTCCTTCCTAACCCCAAATTAAATCTGGTGAAATAATGATCCAACCAATTTTATCTATATGAAACACATTGGTTTTTCTTCCCTTTTAACTTTGCAGAATCAAATAAAAATCAGTCAAGAATGAGAAACATCTGAATATTTAGAAAATCAGGTTACCTAGAATTCCTTCCTTCCTTTCTTTTTTATTTTATTTATTTACTTGACAGAGAGAGACACAGCAAGAGAGGGAACACAAAGAGGGGGAGTGGGTGAGGGAGAAGCAGACCTCCCACCAAGCAAGGAGCCCAACACGGAGCTTGACCCCAGGATCCTGGGAACATGACCTGAGCCGGAGGCAGACACCCATGACCTGAGCCACCCAGGCACCCCTAGAATTCTTTTCATTAATAAATCCTGTTCTCCTTGCTGAGCACCAGGAAAACTTCCATTCCTGATACTCTCAACACACCTGCCATTTGTTTCTGATCTCAAAGGCCCAGATAAGCTGGAATCAGGGAACATACTATCTAAAAGAAACACTGAGACTCCCAATGCTTAATAACTAAGTTGTCCTCCCTAAAAAGGTAACAACCACAGAAATTCTGCAGCATAATTATTCAACCTTTAAGATCACTACATATTTTTATAACTGCACGAAAACCTTATAAATATACAGCGTTTCTATTGGGCTGACAGATAATGAAAATAAACCGTGAAATGATGCTGTTAGAAATACACAAAAGCAAGGACTAAATTGGTCACCTGAATAAACTCTAGTTTCTTTTTTTTTTTAAAGATTTTTTTTTATTTATTTGACAGCGAGAAACACAGCGAGAGAGGGAACACAAGCAGAGGGAATGGTAGCGGGAGAAGCAGGCTCCCTGCCGCGCAGAGAGCCCGATGCGGGGCTCGATCCCAGGACCCTGGGATCTGACCTGGGCCGAAGGCAGACGCTTAACGACTGAGCCACCCAGGCGCCC
>JAQQSY010004268.1:0-12414 GCA_028646535.1 Procyon lotor
TTCCCTCCATGTCGATGCAAATGGTAAGTATTCACCTTTTCTGATGGCTGAGTAATATTCCATTATATATATGAACTACATCTTCTTTACCCACTCACCTGTTGAAGGACATCTTGAGTCTAGTTTTAGATTTCAAAGTCTTTTGTCTTTTATTGTTTGTTGCATTTGCATGGCAGGGGGTAGGAGTGGGGGTGGAAGGCTGTATGAGAATGAACTCTGAAATTTACCAAAGCAGCTAAAATTCAGTCTCCAGTTTTCTTTGAAGCACCATGTGGTAAAGAGCAATCTGGGCAAAACTGTCAGTCATTAAAATCTCTGTCATTATAACTCTGAGATTTTGTCTCTGTTATAGAATTATGTGTTTCTAAGAATACAGACCATCAGTGAACATTACAAACTATAACATAATTTACTTTAGGAGATCATATGTGTTTTGTGTTTGTATGTGTGTATGGGTGTGTGTGTGTGTATGTATACATAATATATATGAACAAAGATATATATATATATATCTTTGTGAATTACCAATGATAATGTCTAAGAAAGGATTTGTTGAAAACACTAAAGAAAAGTTAGAGATGTACCTAAGTAAGCACTTTCTGTAATTCTGTTAATGGAGGGGTTCAGAGTACAGAGATAAAAAGAATGCAGATAAGAGTAAGAAGAATATGTGTTTTACTCTGTGCAACCAAAATAGGAATGATTCCTAGTTCATTTTCTATTCTGAGATTCCACAAACAAGAGCTTCCCTTTTTACTTATCTATTCGTAGGTCCAATTACACCTTCTTTCTTTTTTTTTTTCCCAAATATCTTTATTTTATTTTTCAGTGTCCAATTACACCTTCTTTTAACATAACCTAGCACCTGTACCTTTATTTTTTCCCCCTTAAGGCATTCGATAAATCAAGAACCAATGGAAAAGTTGATGAACCTCTTCATGACCTACCCTCTCTTTCTCTTTTGTTAAGTATAAAGTAGCGATTTGGAATAAAAGTTGCCGGAAAATGTCACTCACGGAATCTTAGTACTCACCATTATTCTTGGTTATAGGTTAACTAGAATTGAGGGTGAAGCATCTTATTAAAAATGAAGGATAGTTTAATTTGCACTTCCATATTCAGCTCCCAATCCTATGTATTACCCATCTACTATAAAATGAATTATAAATATCTTATCTCTACAAAAAATTTAAAACCCATTAATGATTTCATTATGTTAAGTATATCAGTGGCACAAAAATCATGAGGCAGGATGATGTGAATATTTTACAAAATATGTTTTTTTTCCCTACTCTGACTATTTTACAAATAATGTTAATCATACTCCCAGGTTAACAAAATTCCTTATCACCATATGAGCATCCTACTCAACACTTTGACTTCCTGACCACAGTTCTTAGTTAGCCAACTTAACATCCATTTAGAGCAAAGGTTTAGAGCCCCCACTCTTATGCTTAACAGACTTCTTGAAGGAACAGGGAAAAATCTGCTTCTCTCCATTCTATATCCTTAAGTCTATTTGACCTTGACCACAAAGAAATTGCTGTAAGCTGCCTGATCTTCTGTTTAACATACTGATCTTCTGTGAAATAAATTTATATGATATGTAACTAATAATCAGTTCTTGGTCCTTCTATAAATATCTTGAAGACTCAAAGTTGTTTTCTACTTTTTATTTGAAACAGCAGGAGCAACAAAACATAAAATTCATTCTTAAACAGCCTTAAATGTATATAGTTAATTTCCTAAAAAACAGCAAAATCTAATATTTCCTACTCAGGGATGACATTCCTCTTTTGTGCAACACAGCAGATTAACCAATTGTTTCTCTGCAGAACCAATTGTTTTGTTCTAAATTGTATCATGCTTTTCTGTAAGTACTAAAAAAATTCCAGTAGTTTCAGCAGCAATTTGCCACTTAACAAAACTACAAGTAACACTGTAGTATGCCACTTGTGAGTAGTGCTATGTTTTATCTAGAGGAAATTAAGAGGAGGTGCCAAAATCCAATTATGAAGTACTAGAATTTCAGCACCTAATTCCCAAGTGCTACTATCAGCATGAATTCACTGACTGTGTGTTTCCATAACAGTCTGCCAGGTACTGAAACTGTAACATAGCATCTCTCATGTGAATTCCATGACCAACAAGTGACTTCATGAGCTTGAATAGCTCCAAATGATTATGCATAAAGTTTCTGCTCATTATAAAAGGTGTCAACTTCTGCTATAAGATTTCCCAGACAGAAAATTAACATAATTTTCTCATCCAGCTTGTATACTTCCTGCATATGGAAAATAATTTGAGGTTCCACTTTCTCAGCCTGCTCAGTGGTGCCAGAAAAAAAATTATGTATATGTTTTGGCTCCATGCTATTACACATTTAGGATTTATTATCCTAAGCCAAGATGCTCAAGCCAACTCAGAATCTTTATACTTATCCAGAGTCAGCTAAATTTTCCATTTCTACAATAGTTACTCTAAATTTTATCACTCTTTTCTAGTCTTAATCTCTATCACTGTCCCCTATCATCTCAAGTGATGACCTTATCTTATACAATCCAGATCAAATAGACACTGTCTAGCATCAGCTGCCAATTACCAACCCTACATCTAAACACATATCTGAAATAGTACCTACTGTTGACTGTGCCCTGACCTTGTCAAAAGAGACATACTTTTTTCTTTTCTCAGGCTAACCCATTACCTCAGATCTATTCACAGTGATATTCAATCTGCACTCTCAGGAAACATTCTCTAACACTTATACTCTCTCTCTTAAATATTTCCCCCCTTATGATTCTTCCTCATCAGTCTTTAATTACTCTATGTGATTTCCATTCTAAAATAACATTATTTTCTGAAATTTTCTTTTTCAGTATTTAACAGCTACATTTTATTATTTTAATAATAGTAATAGCAATAATAATAAAGATAGCCACAAAAATAATAGTGGCACACAAGTAACCATCACCTACTGTTCCTATTCCTTCTTTTTAATTTTTACATCATTTAGCATATGTATTTCTTTCAATGCTCCACTCAATACTAGTGTTTTTACATTGTTAGGAACTTTATTTTTATCTTTTTAAAGATTTTTATTTATATATTTGTCAGAGAGAGAGAAAGAGGACAAGCAGAGGGAGCGGCAGGCAGAGCAAGCAGAGGGAGAAGCAGACTCCCCACCGAGCAAGGAGCCCGATACGGGACTCGATCCCAGGACCCTGAGACCATGACCTGAGCTGAAGGCAGTGGCTTAACCGACAGCTCCCCAGGTGTCCCTGTCAGGAATTTTATTATTATAGAATGTTTTTAAATGGCAATTGTTAGATGGATAAGAAAACAGATCAAAAGCAAAAAAAAAATCAGATCAATGCCACACAGCCAGTTGGTAGAAGAAAAAGGCTTTAAAGCAACTTCTTTTTGTTTGTTTTCAGCAGGTTAACTATGATTTAGGTTCCCATAACTTCCTGTAGTTGATATATTTCTCAAACTATGAGGAGCTGTGAATAATTTTTCCATTCCAAATATTCCCTATACCCTTATATCCTTTCTCTTCTCAGTCTCTAACGGCATGTATGGTAGAATATTTAATGTTGTTCTACAGGCCACCAAAACTTGGCTCAATATTTTTTTTCAATCTTTTTTATCCTTTTTAGAATGAAAAACTGCTATTCATACACATTTAAATTGACTAATCTCTCTGATATCTCCAGAATCTCTTATCAAAACATTCAATATTTGTTTGGTTTTTTTTCAAGATTTTATTTATTTATTTGACAGAGAGATCACAAGTAGGCAGAGAGGCAGGGAGAGAGAAAGGGGGAAGCAGGCTCCCTGCTGGGCAGAGAGCCCGATGCGGGGCTCGATCCCAGGACCCTGAGATCATGACCTGGGCCAAAGGCAGAGGCTTTAACCCACTGAGCCACGCAGGTGCCCCAATATTTGTTTGTTTTAATTGCATTTAATTACATAATTGTTTTAATTATACTTTTTAGTTCCAGAATTTTCATTTGGTTCTTTTTTAGTTTCCTTCTCTCTGTTGATAATTATGGTCATCTTTGCTCTTAATTTTAAGCATTAAGACATATAGGGAGAGTCAGAGGTTCCGGCAGAGAGAGGTAGAGGTAGGGCGAGGGAGAGGGAGAGTATAGATATAATAACTGCTCTAAAATCTTCATATGCTAATTTGAACTCTCAATTATCTTAAATTCTGATTTTCTTATGTGTCCAATAATTTTAGATTTTATGGTTAGCATTGCGACAGACTGAAAGGAGTTTGGGTTCTACTGTTTAAAAAGGTTTTGATTTTTTTTTTCCTGGCAGTGAGTTAAAATTCCTTAGTCAAAGGTCATAGTCTTTACTTCAGAATGTGATCCTTATTCCGAAATTATGGTTTTCTCAAGTCTCAGCTGAATATCTGAAGTGATCAGTGAGGCGTCTTCTCCCTCTGACTAGGTTAAACTCAACAAGTCTGAACCCTGTGTGACCTCTGATACTTTTGTTTAACTCAGTTTGACAGGAAGCATACTTGGAAACCATTCATTCAAGGAGACCAACTATGCAAGAAGCAACAAATACTTGGGCAAGGAACTGCAGGGAACTACCATGCAGACTTCTGCCCCAGCCCCTCCTAGTGGTATCCTGCAGCCCAAATTCCAGTTGCATTAGTAGCCCCAATTTCTAATCAATCATGCCTCCATGGCTCACTGAGACCACTATTCTGTGTTTGGACTTCAAGTCACTGGGCCACAGTCAACAAAACTTGACCACAGGAAGAATACACAGGTAAACGTGGGCCAATCTTATGTTTATGTTTGCTCAGAGGTACTACTTAGTTTAACTGCTTTTCTATTGCCTGAAAACTCTTCCCTTATATATTTTGTCTGGTTTTATAGTAGATTCCAACCAGACTGTATTTTCACTACAGTTAGTTAATCATAACCAGAATGGAAAGATGCCCGAAATTTCACGTATCTTGAGCAATAAAGTGAAAAATAAACCATTTCACATTAATGTTTTTTAAATATCATGGGCTAGCTTTATATAACTGGAAGTAGAAGTAATATTGAGAATTATCTGGCAATTTTGCCAGAGTTGACAGGAGAAGGTAAATAACCAATGAGGTTGCTTAAAATCTTGAATAACTTGTGTGTGTGTGTGTGTGTATGCTGGAAAAATTATTTATCCTATATGAAGGTTAAAAATAAACTACATTTAACCCTTAATTTTTGATTATCCATGACATGATCACTCATAGTTAAGATGCATCAGAGAACTAGACTTGTACTAAAAAAGTGACTGATTCTGTGATAAATAAAATTTTCTTTGTGGAAAAAAAATATTTGAGTCTATGAGCAAGTCCTCCTTACATTATTAAGAGGAGGTAATTGAATTCCCCTGAGAAAATAGAATCAGGATGGTAAGAAAGAAAGCTCAGGTTCTGGTGTTATTTATTCTAGGCTACCATTCCAAAATCTTTGTTCTTGCTTTCCTAACCTAATCCTGGAATTAAAGTAATATAATTTTACAATCCAAGAGTAAATTATTTAGTAAACTCATTACAGTCAGAGTGATTTAGTTAACTTTTGATATTTCCAAATCAGGGAAAGGCACTCCAGGATTTGTTAACATCCAAAATGACCTTAAACACAAGCACACATCAAAGGCAACTACAGAGCACACTTCAACTACCGCTATTTTAATATGCTCTAGAGGGCTCATTAATTACATTAATTTTTCAGTGGTAAAATGAGTGATGTTTATGATATATAGGTGGTTAGAATTTTATAGGCACTTTACCCTTGATGTGAATGGGAGTGTCCAGTATCTTTAGAGTATACTCCAGCTCAAGAGTACCATTTGTGTCCCCTATATAAAAGTGGATCCTATTTCCTACTGTGACTGAAAAACTACTTATCTTCCATTAAGTAATTTCAGTTGCTTTCAAACATGTCTTCTGTACAAGGGAAAGTAGAAGTGCCCCAAATTTATAGAAAGCCTGAATGATGATTCTATGCCTGCTTGCTGAAAAAAAAAAGAAAAAAATTCCTTATGTGAAATATTTCCCACGAGTAATGAAGCTTACTCTCACTGTTTGCTCCATGTTCATTTTATTTGATATGAATGGATTCTCAAGAATAAAATGAATAAAATGTAAACACTATACTTCAATCCAAATCAAAACTAAATCTAAGGATACTGTATATGTATACACAAAAATCTCCACTGCATTTTAAAATTTTATTTAAATGTGTTATTTAACATGTGTTGTAAAGTTAGTTTCAGGTGTACAATCTAGTGATCAGCACTTCCATATAGCACCAGGTGCTCATTACAAGTGCACTCCTTAATCCCCATCACCTATTTCTCCCATACATCCACCCACTTCCCCTCTGGGAGCCATGAATTTGTTCTCTATACTTAAGAGTCTGTTTCTTGGTTTGCCTCTGTCTCTCTTTCTTTTCCCTTTGGTTGTTTCTTAAATTCCACTTATGAGTGAAATCAAATGGTATTTGTCTTTTTCTGACTGATTTATTTCACTTAGCATAATACTCCTTAGCTCCATTCTCATCATTGCAAATGACAAGATTTCATTTCTTTTTATGGTTTAGTAATATTCCTCTGGGTGTATGTGCATACAGGTGCATGTACACAGAGTAGATCTCTATCCCTTCATTAGTTGATGTATACTTGGGATGTTTCCATAATTTGGCTATTGTTGATAACATCAGGGTATAAACATCAGGGTTTATACATCCCTTTGAATTAGTATTTTTGTATTCTTTTGGTAAGTACCAGTAATGCAATTACTGGATCGTAAGGTAGTTCTATTTTTAACTTTTTGAGGCACCTCCACACTGTTTTCCAGAGTCGCTGCACTAGTTTGCATTCCCACAAATAGCGCAAAAGGGCTTCCCTTTCTCCGCATCCAACACCTGTTATTTGTGTTTTTGATTTTAGCTATTCTGACAGGTGTGAGGTGATATCTCATTGTAGTTTTGATTTGTATTTCTCTGATGATGAGCAATGTTGAGTATCTTTGCATGTGTCTATTGGCCATCTGTATGTTTTCTTTGGAAAAATACTTATTCATGTCTTTTGCTCATGTATTAGCTGGATTATTTGGGTTTTTTTGGGAGGGGGTGTTGAGTTTGAAAAGTTCTTTATATATTTTGGATAAAAACCCTTCATCAGATATGACATTGCAAATATCTTCTCCCAGTCTGTCGGTTGTCTTTTAGTTTTATTGACTATTTGCTTTGCAGTGCAGAAGCTATTTATTTATTTATTTAAGGTTTTATTTTATTTTATTTTATTGAAAGAGAAAGAGATAGTAAGTAGAGAGAGAGGAAGACAAGCAGACTCCCTGCTGAGTGGGGAGCCCAACGTAGGGCTTGATCTCAGGACTATGAGACCATGACCCAATCTGAAATCAAGAGCCAGACCCTTACCCGTTTGAGCCAGCCAGGCACCACCAGAAGCATCCTATTTTGATAGAGTCTTAATAGTTTATTTTTGCTTTTATTTCCATTGCCTCAGGAGACAACTCCAGAGTGAAGCTGCTACAACCAATGTCAAAGAAGTTACTGCCTGCATTCTCCGCTATGATTTTTATGGTTTCCTGTCTCACATTTAGGTCTTTAATCCATTTTGAATTTCTTTTATGAGGTAAGAAAGTGGCCCAGTTTCATTCCTTTGCACGTTGCTGTCCAGTTTTCTCAACACCATGTGTTCAAGAAACTTTTTCCATTGGATATTATTTTTGAATTCTTGAAGAGTAATTCTGGATTTATTTCTGGGCTTTCTATTCTGTTCTACTGATCTCTGCATCTGTTTTTATGCCAGTACAATACTGTTTTAATCACTACAACTTTGCAATATAACTTGAAGTCCTGAATTATGCACTGCATTCTTTTTCTTTTTAAATACTCACAGCTAAATCACATGGTATAAGAATGACAAGTCTAAGCAATTCATTGCTTTTATGTCTTTATTTAAAATGTTTAATAGCTTCCAAAGTAAATGTTACATAATTGGACAAATAATGTACAGCTTGGCTGTGAAAATAGTTTTTATTTTTCAGATGCACACTTAACCATGTCTCATGATTTGACATCTTAAAATGAATCCTATCATTCATACTTCATAATTTAGAATATAATTGTTTTCTAAAAATAATTAGGGGTCTGAAAATTTTTCTAGTCTACTACACACACACACACACACAAAAACCAACTCCAAAATGATTAAACACATTCCAAACCTCAGGCTCTTAGTTATTCAAATAAAATTATTATTTGATATTATGAGCCATCTTAACAGAAATTGACCTCTTTTTATTTTAATCACAACACTTCAGAAAATTACTTACCAAAATATATTTTCTAACCCAGTGTGATCTACCACATTCCCAGCTTCATTATAAGCATCTGTCCACAGGCAATCACCCCCTTGCCTAGGCCTCAAATTACACAGGCTTCCAGGCTCCACAGCTGGAATGAGTTGAAAACTTATCCCCTGACCCCAGTTCCATTAAAAGAAAAATGTTGCAATGTATTATGATGAGAAGATAATATGATGGATATTTTGTAAACTAAGTCTATCTTCATAGTAATTCAAGCTATATATAATCAGGCAGATCTGATACTATCAGTTATTGCTAAGGATGTTTTTGTCCTTTGCCATAATTGTGCTAACTAGAAAGCTAATTATTCCTTGTTCACAAGCTTGTTAGACAACCAGCCAGTTTAAGACTTAATACATTTTTTTGTTTTCTGGTAAGACTCATTCCAGGAAATAGGATCCTACTATCCAATGGCAAATGTTCATAAGTACAATCTATTCTATTTACCTTTTTGGGTTCCTCACTATAGTTTCTGTAATTTCTGCTATGAATATTAAAATATAAAATGTTATTATTTTAACCCATTGGATCCTGCGCTTTATCTACCAGCCAATCCCTTCTCTCAGGCCCTCCAATCAAAAGTCTGAGAACACAGTACTATACCTGCCCCTAGTGGGAGATGTCTTATTTCATTCCAATTCCCATGTTTCTCTTTATATTACAATGGAGTATACTAGCAGTAGCCTAAACTCAAAATATTTGTCACTTATAAATGTACATAACTCATCTATCAAGGAAAATATGCTGCAATAGGCCCTTGGCCCTATAATCTGATAACTACTAAAATTAATGATTAAATAAACAGAAGCAGATTTTCTTTTTAAAAATAAGTTTTCTTTAAAACAATTTTCTTGGGGTGCCTGGGTGGCTCAGTGGGTTAAAGCCTCTGCCTTCTGCTTAGGTCATGATCTCAGGGTCCTGGGATTGAGCCCCACATCAGGCTCTCTGCTCAGCAGGGAGCCTGCTTACCCCCCCCTCTCTCTGCCTGCCTCTCTGCCTGCTTGTGATATCTCTCTCTCCCTGTCAAATAAGTAAATTAAAAAATCTTTTAATAAAAAAACCAATTTTCTTGACAATTATCATATGATCTCTCTAATATGAAGAATTTGAGTGGCAGGGCGGGAGGATGTGGGGTGGGGGGGGAAACGAAATGAGATGGGATAAGGAGGGAGACAAACCATAAGAGACTCTAAATCTCATGAAACAAACTGAAGGTTGCTGGGGGTAAGGGGGTAGGAATAGGATGGCTGGGTTATGGACACTGGGGAGGGTATATGCTATGGTGAGTGCTGTGAATTGTGTAAGCCTGATGATCATAAACCTGTACCCCTGGGGCAAATAATACATTATATATTAATAAAGTTAAAAAAAATAGATAAATAAATTTTCTTATTTCAGGATATATTTATACCACTTTTCCAGAATAAAGGATATGCCTCAAAACAGTGAGGTAGCTTACACAATACCCACTTATGAGTAAGCACTACTGAAAATCCTGGAAAAGATGTAAATCAAACAATTTCTGCTTCAAAAGAAAGTGATAGGTAGTAAGGCATTCGTTTCCAAGATTAAAAAATTAAATGCATATCAAAAAATGACTTGCTTATATAGAAATCTAATATATATATGACATCTATATGTGGAAAACTATAAAATATACTGATTAATGAAATGAAAATATAAATAAACAAATTTGTTTATTGAATGTTCTAATCCATGAACATGAATTTGCCCATTTTATTTAAGCATTCTAAGATTTTGTTTTTATACAGCTTCTTTTGCATTCTCTTTATAGGCAATCAACTCATCTGAAAATAAAGATAATTCACTGATTTTGTTTAAACAAGCTTGTCATCCATGCTCTTTCTCTCTCTCCCTCTCTCTCTCCATACAAACACACACACACACCTCCATTTATACACACACATGCACACACACAGGTGGATAGACAGGAAAGATGACAGACAGATGGCTAGAGAGATACATAGATGTTAGATAGATAAATGATATAGATTGATACGAACCAGTAAGATATTCCTAACTAAAGCAACATACAGTCCATAGAATCTTAGGTTTTTTTTCTTATTCTTGTTATCAGTTAATTTATGAAAATCTATGACCAAGTGTGAGCAGAATTCTTATATTGCCTGAGTGATAATTAAAAGTAGGTTAAGTTAATTCCAGAACTGAAGTGACAACAATTTTAACTGAAAGCAAAACAGAAAACAAACAGAGAAAATGCTAATGAAAGATGATATAAATGCAATGTCTCTTGTTACGTAACTACTTTTTTCTGTTTCAATATGCAGTTTTCATTTTAGCCAGAATGAAAGAAACTTCTTTTTTCACAAAGGATGATAATTTTTTTTCTTTTCTTTTCCTTAATTATTGTTTTCCTACTTTTTTGCTACATGATTAGTCACCTCCTTACATAGAAAACTCATTTTCTGGTGATTACCACCATACCATTAAAAAAGTTAAAAAATGAAAAGAATATATTAGGGTTTTTTTAAAGCATTTTGCTGTTAGTAATAGAAATTGGAATTAAACAGGCTTAATCAAGAAACATAATTTATCAGTTTAAGTAACAGTAAAGTTCAGGAGGGTTTCCAAATTTAAATACCATTTGATCCAAATGTTACAAATTTAAAAAAGTTCTGAATCTCTGGAGAATTCCTCCTAGATCTGCCATTCTCCACGTGTGTATCTGGCCTTAGGAGGAATTCTAAGAAATGGCAAAAGCACTTCCAAACATCACATCAAAATATTTTTACTATTAAAAGGAAATGTTTTACTTTCCCAACACTGAATATATATCCTGGGCTTTACACTGAAGCAATTCATATAAATTTCCTGTAAGAGTGATGGGTTACCATGATTTCTTGGTCACTCAAGGTCTATCCATATGGGTGAGAGCGGTGTCAAGCTATATCAAAATCTAAGGCAGTATTACAAAAAGACAGAAGTGCAAATATGTTATAAGTTAGGGTCGAAAGATCAAACAAAAAGCAATGTCTACTATAAGTGGTCAAACTGGGTTGTTTTCACAAAATTACAGATTATGAATCTGAGACACAAGGGTACTGTGACATGGCTGATGGGGGGGTGGAATTTAAACATTTGTAAAAACAAAAATACACATCCAGCTTACATTGTGATATTATGAAACGCTGAAAGACAATACTGGAATTTCAGTTAGCATAACACAGAGGATGGTAAACTCGGAATATTGTACAATATATGGAAACATTTCAAAGAGTTGCTGATCTCCCAAGTTTATAGTTCAATAAGATTTTATAAATAAATTAATTTTACTACTATGATGTAGGGTATATTTATCACTTGGGGATTGACATGATAATTTAAATACTGGAAAAGCCCTGGGGTACCTGGGTGGCTCAGTGGGTTAAAGTCTCTGCCTTCAGCTCAGGTCAAGATCTCAGGGTCCTGGGATCAAGCCCCACATAGGGCTCTCTGCTCAGCAGGGAGCCTGCTTCCCCCTTTCTCTCTCCCTGCCTCTCTGCCTATTTGTGATCTCTCTCCTCCCTGTCAAATAAATAAATAAAATATTTAAATAAATAAAAAATAAATAAAAACATACATACATACATACATACTGGAAAAGCCTTAATACGTAAAACAGTTAACCTTATAATTTGACACAAGATTATACTTTTAGCTCTCAAATATTTAAGCCAGAGACACATATAGAGACTCAGCAATTCCCTTCATCCCATAAAGCTTTATTGATACAATTTAATAAAATTCACCTTGCTTTGTTTTATTTTCCAAGTTATGTATTTGTGTAAATATTCTAAGCACTGGGTCCTATACACATCAAACTTTTTAATAAATAGTGGCCTTCTAAATTGGTGCTAAATTAACCCAGGAAGTGTTTACATATTTTAACTTCTTAGATTCTAAAACCATTTGATATATACCTATCTAACTGCAATTGCATATTGTATGGAGCGCTGGAAACAACAAAATATGCTAATTGCATAAAA
>JAQQSY010004269.1:0-12414 GCA_028646535.1 Procyon lotor
ATTTTTTTAAAGATTTTATTTATTTGACAGAGAGAGACAGTGAGAGAGGGAACACAAACAGGGGGAGTAAGAGAGGGAGAAGCAGGCTCCCTGCTGAGCAGGGAGCCCGATGCGGGGCTCAATCCCAGGACCCCCAGGATTATGACCTGAGCCAAAAGCAGCCACTTAATGACTGAGCCACCCAGGTGTGCCATGGAATGTTTAAATGGATAGTTTAAATGTAGAGGAAAGCCTCTGACAACACAGCATATGTCTTTTTCTTCCAAGGAATGCAGAATGTGAAAATGAGGCTCCTGGGTGGCTCAGTCGTTAATTGTCTGCCTTCGGCTCAGGTCATGATCCCGGGGTCCTAGGATCGAGCACCATATCGGACTCCCTGCTCAATAGGAAGCCTGCTTCTCCCGCTACCATTCCCTCTGCTTTTGTTCCCACTCTCACTGTGTTTCTCTCTGTCAAGTAAATAAAATCTTAAAAAAAAAAAAAATGTGAAAATGAATAAATCACCTCCTCGACACAGTGGTGGTAGAGTAAAGATGGCCGCAAAATCTTTGATTTTCCTTTCACTAAAAAGTGAACTCTGTCCTCTGAAATCCAAGTGGATTCTGTCACTGCTTAGCTGATAGAATATGACAGAAGTGATACTATGCCAGCTTCCAGGTTCCAGCCTTGAGTTACTGGCAACTTGTGCTCCCTGTTTCTTGGAACATCATTCTTGGAAGCCAGCTGCCAGGAAGCCCAAGCCACAGGAGAGGCCACATCTCTGTGCTCCAGCTGAGAGCCCTAATTGAGCTCCACCAACTCTAAGCAGCAACTGCAGCCGCGTGAGTCAGCCACCTTGCACAATCAGCCCGGTCACATCTTGGGATGGCTCCAGCCTTAGCCACTGTCAGATTCCAGCTCTAGGAAAGACCCCAGGGAAGATCTAGCCGTGGAGCTCAGTCAACCCACAGAACCATGAAATGTAATAATGAAGTGTTGTTTTAAGACACTAAGTTTGGGGATGGTATCTTAATAACTAACAAAAATAATTGGAACATTGACCATTGTTAGCTGGCACTGTCACACTTGAAATAAAGTTTGGAAAATAGTTCAGAAAATGAATGGTGACATAAGACATAAAGTTATCTTTCAAACTTCAATGGAGAAATAGTGAATAGAAGTTAGTATGTCATATACCTTTCCAAGTCATATACAAACATAATGAATCAAAGAAACCAAGAAAAAATAAAAAGAAAGCCCGAGATAACACTTCATGTTTAGAGTTGATGTGATACCACCACGTGTACGGTACTTGACCATTTACCACAACCCTGAGAATTCGAATTATTATCGTCTCATTGTTTTATTTTTATTCACCCTCCCCCCACCCACCCCACCTTTCCTTCCCTCTACCTCCAATTTCCAAATAGTTTTCACTCCACCCAAGCTCGACAGGAGCTGTTTCATATTCATAATGTCCCCATATAATTTACAGTGCATGAAATACAAATGGATGCCACTCCACTGAGTACCCATCTGAAGAAATCTGGTAGCAATCTCAGAGGTGAAAGGGTCAATCCAGGAAGGATCTCATGCGTGGAAGGTACCATGTTCTGCCTTTGTTCTTCTGCTCCATCAGAAATGACCAAGTGCAGTTGGTCTCTTCCTGGAAACAGTGTATTTTGTACATTTTTTAAAGCCGTGACTGCAAAACATTAGATGTATAAACCCTTGCTGTGCTCAAGGATGAAGATGAAGTAGTTTCCAACTCTGTTTTGCTTTCAGGTATTCCAAAGTTGATTACATCTGATATGGTTAAAGAAGGTGCTGCTGTAATCGATGTGGGTATCAACTATGTCCATGACCCGGTGACGGGAAAGACAAAACTGGTTGGAGATGTGGACTTTGAAGGTAATAAACTATATATCTCTTTTGGTGAGTGAAGAAAATGAAAAATCTTACTTTGCATGTTTTGATAGTAGAAAGGGAAACTTTGCATTTGGTGCAGGCATTATTAAGTTATTAATCATTACACCTCTTTCCTCTGAGGGAAAAGAGTTTAATCACTCACAGATTTCTAACCTTCCTTCCTCCCTCTCCCCTCCCTCTTTCCCTTCCTTCCTTCTTCCTTCTTCCCTCCCTTCTTCCCTTCCTCCTTCCTTCCTTCCTTTTCTCCTCTTACTTCTTGGGAAGAAAATATAATTATACCATTAATATTTAGTTTTAAGATTAAATTCCTTATAATGCAGGTTTTTAGTGAAAGAATTCAGCTGGCCTTCTGTATCAGGCATTATTTTGATTTTTTGAAGTGTGTCTCTGTACTTTGCTATCCATGCTATATATTCAGCCATTCACTCTTAAAGCCAGAAGTCATCTTGAGGTGTGTTTGCTAATCCTAACCATATTCCAGATCTAGAGAGTTACCCGGTTAATTCAAGTCAACATTCTTCACTTGTGTTTTAAAGAGAATGAGAAAGAGGAGCTGGATTAACATTTCTATGGCCATTGAAGGAGATAAGGCATCAAATGTGTAGTAACAGACAATTCTAACTCAATGCCTATCTCTACTGAGCCCCTACAAAGATAGTTTCCCCCAATCCAGTCTTACTTCCAGTATCTTCATCAGAAACTTAGAGGCATTCAGGTTTTCGGTATAATCTAGGAATCTTAGATGTCCAATAAGATATGAATTTACTAAAGTAAATGGAGATATTTTCATATTAGAAATATTATATACATTAGATTGATCATCTGGCCAAAAAAAAGCAAGGCCATGTCAAGAACTCTATCAGCTATAGGTGTGTCCTTGATCGACATCATAATAGATGATGCCCTTTTTAAAGTAATTCCAAATTTTACATTTCCTCTTAGAATCTGTTTATCAGCTGATGGTTTACCCAAGTCCTAGCATGGGACTGAATGAAACCAAATACATAGGCACCCAAGCATTCTAAGGTATTGGCCCCATGTTTGTGAGATTCCAGGGTGCATCAGGTAGGCAGCCTGAGCCTGGTGCTTAAAAAAAATAAAAGGAAACCCCCGAGGACACTTGTGCCCCAATACATTGTGGGGACAGAAGGGTGAATAAGTATGTGCCAAATTCTTTAGACCTCATTTCTTTATTTCATTTATGTCAGGAATCAATAATTTATATTAATTTCTCAACATGAAAGAGTAAGGAAACATTTCATTTTAAAACCTGACCTTATTTTATTTATCCTTGCAATGTCATTCTGTTTCCTGATAGCATTATAGCTACCGAGCATTTATTGCGAAATCACCGTATGCTTATGATGTACCCCGATGGCAAAGGTAGAAACCAGCACGAGGCAAGAAAAGCAGAGATATTTGGAGTTCACAACCTTGACCGTGCTGCTAGGGCAAGCTTCCCCAGTAGTTCAACATACCTTTTAAGACTCTTCTTGGGAGTGCCTGGGTGGCTCAGTCCTTAAGCGTCTGCCTTCCGCTCAGGTCATGATCCCAGGGTCCTGGGATTAACCCCACATCGGGCTCCCTGTTCAGCAGGAAGCCTGCTTCTCCCTCTCCCACTCCCCCTGCTTGTGTTCCCTCTCTTGCTGTGTCTCTCTCTGTCAAATAAATAAATCAAGTCTTTAAAAGAAAAAAAAAGAAAAAGACCTTTCTCTCATATGATGGCCCATGGGTCTCAAACCATTTCCATGCATTCTTAGGTGTAGCTCAGAATGTTTTTTTGCTTGTGGGTTTTTTTTTTTTTTAATGTTCTACAAACATTAAAAAAAAAGGTGGGCATTTTGGGGTGTGTGCATATGTTCAGTCACACATAGATAATATCCCTCAGGTTGCATACCACTCCACCTGGTAGAATCTGTTAAACTGAGTGGCAGTTATGTGTATCTAAATGTATAATGAAATTTTTTTAAAAAAAAGGAAGTGACAAAAAGAAACAAGGATATAAGATAAACAGGAAAGAGCACCAGGCTGGGAGATGGGGAGGTGCTTTTAGACCTAGCACCGAAGCCCAGTAACTTTGCAGCTTCTCTCGGTGGTGGTGGTGTTACCAGTTAAATGGCAATGGTGATAGCAGGGTCTCTTTCCAGCCCTTACGTTTGGTGCATCTTGGATGTTTAGCTGAGTGCTCCCAAATGATTACGTAAAAACGCAGACACCTTTGGAAGGTCAGGGTTTTCTGATCCTGTCATAAGGTATGCCCCTCTGCTGGATTATATTTCTCCTGCTCCCCGCCCCTGGTTCGTAGATGCAGGGCCCTAAAGAAGACCCAGACTTGGTCAAGAAGGCCTTGCCAGTGAGGCCATGACTCAGGCACCCAGAGGAGTAGACAAGTGATAGGTTTTGACATATTGCGCTTCGGGTTGTTCATTGGGACTTAACCTGAGGTAAGTCAGGTCTCAGCCGATAATGATCCCTCAGCTGAGAGGGAGGAACTTGAACCTGGGTTATGCCACAGAACTTCTAAGTTCTTCAAAGTGCCATAGGGAAAGTGTGGCTGCTTTATGAATGTCGGTGAGTGCTTTGCTCTAACTGTACAGCCAACAGAAACAAATGCCAGTAAAGTCAAATGCTGAAATAAATAGTCCTTGCAGAAACGTGCAGCTCTCTAGTAAAGGAAAACAGGATGGCCTTTGGTGGGAACGATTTTTAAAGAATAATTTCACTAACTGACCCCCTTTGGGAAATAGCAGAAATAGGTAAATAATTGCAAATTCAATGATTTGTAAAACCAGGAGGCATTTTGTCTATTTTCTTTCTAACAAAATGTGGATGCTACTAGTAATCTGCTTTACTGTTAGATGTTTTGGCCTCACTTTTGAATCGGGCTCCTCATTTACGAGTGATATTTTGTATCAGACACAGCATGAGAGTTGCCTCACCTCATACTATAGTTCTTGACAAAAGGAAACATAAATCATCCTAAATATTTCTTTTTGATGTTCATGTCAGGGTGTTTTAATTATATATAATTTGATCCAGAGGCATCTTCCTTCACCTACGAGGGTTTCTCGTTCTCATTTTTTCCTCTGTTCTGTTCTCTGCTTCCTTCTCTCTTCATTCACCTTCTCTGGAGCCCAGAATAGAATCGAGTAGCCCTTCTTGAGCTGGTGGCCTGGTGTGGGGGTCAGGACTCAAGTTGGCATAGAGAAAAAGGATTGTCCCTCCCTTCACCACTCCTCCAACAATTCCCTGCCACCTCAGCCATAAAATTGCCAATATGCCTAGAGAGGAGGCAGCCAGGTCTAGTAGAAAATTATATTGAGGGTAAGGAAGGTGGGAGAAGCTTTCTGACACGGGGACACCCTCTTCTCAGGTCATTTTGGATTCTTCATTTAGTAATAATAGCAGTGTTTGAGAGGTGCTTACTATCCTCAGCCTTTTACCTGAATTATTCATTTAATCCTTATGATAGCCCCACAGGGCATTGTTATTACCCCTCATTTTACAGAGGCACACGGAGCCTGGGCATCCTCCCTGAGATGACACGTGATGGGACACTGTGGGTTCATAGCCAGGCACTTGGAATTTCTACCCTGCGTTGTCTCCACCATCCTATATTTCACTGGGTTAATACTTTCCTTTTGAGACACTAAGTTATGTCTTTTATGTTCCCCCCAGGGTATGTATAATAGCAAGTTCTAGAAATGCCAGATAACAGTATCCACATCTGGCCGTCCTCACTCTACATGGTCTGATATGGATAGATTTCAGTTACCACAGTTTAGGGAAAGAACCCCAGTTCCACCACAAAGTGGTTCAGATCTCAGAGAGCGTGCTTTGTTAACTGGAGCTGCGTCCAGTGCAGACTTCTCTGCGAGCTCTTCCCTCGGCGATTCGTGATGCAACTAACAAATGTGCGCTGTGATCTGCAGCCGATGACGTCACTCCCTTCAAGGTTCATTCGTGGTTGGTCGTGGCACACTTGTTACTCCGTTCAAATGGTCAAGTGTGTAGCTATGTTGACTCTTTGTTTCCCACTAGTAAACCACATGACATTTTGCAAAAATAGATCACAGACCGGGGGAAGTGTTAGCAAAGAAACGGAGAGCGAAAATGCTCAAAGTAGAATTTGCAGTAGCTGACAATGGGATGTGGGGATCGCCACCCCTTGCCCTTTGAGAGATTCTGTATATGCAGCGGAGGAATTTAGTGAAGGCGAACTCATCCACGTAAACGAGGAAAGTGGTACTGCCGAAAAACTTTACATTGAAAGCAGTCTTTCACAGGCATTGAAAGGGCAAATACAAAATGGTGGAAGCTGACCCAGATTTGGAAAGGAATCCGAAATTCACCA
Source organism: Procyon lotor (assembly GCA_028646535.1). Taxonomy (NCBI): domain Eukaryota; kingdom Metazoa; phylum Chordata; class Mammalia; order Carnivora; family Procyonidae; genus Procyon; species Procyon lotor. The sequence continues at coordinate 6,263 of JAQQSY010004269.1, forward strand.
AGGTAGAGGAAAGATACTCACCCAGTACTGCATGGTGTGTGAGCCGAAAAACACAAAACACTGTTCAAACTACGCTTGATAAGTTTTTGAAAATAAATAGAACACTTTAATTCTCAATGCTTCTAATGTTTTCACTAAATTATGGCATACTAAATACATGTTTTCCTATTATTTTCAATTCCCAATAGATGTATAAACAATAGGAAGAGAGTTTTTCGTGTTTTAACAAATATTTTTACAGGTCATTGAACAACACCTGCAACACCATTCCTCTCCGGGTGCCTTGAGGCATTCATAGGGCCTTAAAGTTATTACTAAACTGAAATACTACTTTGGTTTGAATTGTTCCTGAATTATGGAATTCAAGATAGTTCATCATTGCTTCCAGCATCTGACAAATGCTTATCATTCCCCTTCTAGTACCTGAACGAGCCCCTCCCCTCTGATTTAAGGCATCGCACAAAGAAACAGCATTTAAAAGTATCTGTGATAAAATTATTTTGTGTGTCTTAAGAGTTGTTTTAACTTACTAACAACCACACAATAAATAATCTATCTTGAAAAGTTTAGATTTGCTATACAGATTTAAAAAACAGCCACAAACATAATGGGACCTATCTACTTTCACCTGGTCATTTTCTATGAGTAGCTTTGAAAGAAACTTCATGGATTTCTAACAAAGAAAGATGTATCCTCATAAGGTAGAAATCAAGAGATTATGTGGCAGGAGTTGTAAATCGCTTTTTCTGACTGGGAAGCCGTCTGTAGTGCTGGACAAGCTCATAATTATACTGCTTTTATGATCACAGTTCACTGAATGGATTTGGTGAGCCGAGCAATCTAATTAATGACTTCCCGTGCTGTTAATTCAGCTAACCTCGTTCACAGTGGTGCATTCTCAGGCCTCATTTGCACCTCGTGGCTACCACACAGATGCTTCTAGAATCTTTTGCAGCTTTTAATAGCTTTGCTTCAGTTTTATGACGAATTCCTCAGGGACTGCGGTGGAATGAAAGGAACTGGAAATGTCTTGCTCCTTGTTCCCTCCCATCTCTGCTCCCTGTGATCTGTCCTGTCCCTGAGCGTGCCTCTCCACTCTTCGGTCTGTGCCAAAACAGGGAATAAAATGATGCTGGGAAGAACTGCTGAAAAGGAAGGAAAGATGTAGGAACAATGTGTAGGCGCTTTTCTCAAAGTCAAAATAGGTGAGGCTAATGTCTGAGAGCAATTCTCTCCGCGGACTTAAAGTTACAGGAATACCTAGAAATTACTGAGATAAGTCTAAAGGTACATTACAGTATTGATGAAACAGATTTAAATTATAAAAGTAGAGAGGCCACATTATTTGGAAAAGAATGTCTACTCTGATGCCACCAATTTTTTTTTTTAACTGTAGTTGCTTCCAGATATTTCCTATATGCCTATTTTAGGTAGTTTGAGGAATATGACTTATACCCTTAGATTTTTATCAGCTATTTTCCACGCCAAAGCCCCGATTCCTGGTTATGTTTAGTGAATACATCATAGCCTGCCTCACTCTGTCTTTTGTTAAATGTTGTTTCTATTTTCCCTCTCTAAGTATTATACTAGGGTATAGGTTAAGTGGCCGTAACAAAAGGACCCCAAAAGACATGCGCGCCAACAAGGTAGTTTAGCTGTCTCCTTCCAATGTCTGAAGCTACTAGCTCTTCTTCCCTCAGGGAAAACTCATCAAACTGTTTGTATTAGTTTGATAAAAGTGCTATAACGAAAAAAAAAGCGCTGTAATGAAGTACTAAACACTATATGGCTTAAACAACAGAAATTTATTTCTCACCGTTCTGGAGGCCAGAAGTCAGAGATCAGCGTGTCACCAGGGTTATTTCTCCGTGACCCAGAGATGGCCAAATTCTCCCTGTCTTCACATCGTCCTTCCTTTGTACATATCTATGTCCAATTTTCCTCCTCTTAACAAGGACACTAGCCATATTAAATGAAGGTCCACCCTAATGGCATCAACTTAATTACCAAGTATAGTGACATTCTGAGGTACTGACGCAGTTCGGTAGTGACATTCTGAGGGAGACGCACTTCAGCCCACAACACTGTTCCACTTGAGCATTCTTCTTATCTACACAGTTGAAGTTGAATTGCCTCCTTATCTATGTTTTCTTCCATTGAAAGGTGAACAATGAAGACAAGTGACTTCACTTTAAGAAAATTGACCTGAATATAGCCACATAGCCACTCTATATGGGAGTAAAAAGGATATGGAATCCATCCATAGTCTGTAGATGGGAAGCCATGCTTGGATGAAGAATGATCCATTCTGTACATAAGAACTTGAAAACTGATCTCTTACTTGGAATAGAGAGAGAGATTTCTTCATCCAGCCCCCATGCACCGTTCAGTCTACCCTTAATTCATTTAGCTATGAAAACTTCAGTATACAATCTAATTGCTTGCTTTTTAGTCAGTTTCAAAGCCTGATCCACTTATTAACTCTTTCCTGTGAGTTTGGTGGATGCCTAATGTCAGTGAAGCCATACCTTGGCTCAGATCTTATAGTATTAACTCTGAACTCGGTAGATAAAGTATATGTAGATTTGTAGTATGTAGATAGTACAATCTCACCAAAATATCTTCAGTTCTAACTAAACTCATTTTTATTATTCAATCATTGGTAGAGACTAGAAACTTTTATTTTTTATTTATTTTTGAGAGAGAGAGAGAGAATGCATGAGTAGTATAGGGGGGTGAGTGAACACAGAGAGAAAGAATTCCAAGCAGGCTCCATGCCCAGCACAGAGCCTGACATGGGGCTCACAACCCTGAGATCATGACCTGAGCCAAATTCAAGAGTTGGGCTCTTAACCAACTGAGTTACCCAGGTGCCTGCAAACGAGACATTTTTTTGACAACTTTTTGCAATGTTGAAAATTATACCAAGTCCCTTTGTGGTTTCCATTTTTCATGTCTCTTTACTGACCTTACTTTTGATCTCTTGATCATTACTGATGTTTTCTGTGTAGCCCTTCAAATTCACTAAGCCAGACTTTTACTGAAATGCATGTCATGCAACATATTCAGGAGTTGGAAAAATAGCAAGGGGAACAGATCTAGATCTCAGCCTTGACTCAGCTGCCATCTGCAACTGGTCCTGAATAGGAAAGGCATATGAATTGCCACCTATTGTGACCAGACAAGAAAGAGAAACCCACACAGTGAGATGTGTCAGGAGAGTGTGAGGTCTGTTTAGGGCGAGCTGCTGGGAGGGGAGCCAGCTAGGGTCGTCCCTGAGCTTTCTTCTGCTCGTGCTGGTCTTACTGTGGCACAAACTGGCCCCAGGTGACCTGCCTCTTGAGAAAAGTTTCCCAGAGTGTCCAAGGAGAGATCAGAGTGGGTGAGGGGAGGATCCCAGATACATAGAATCACAACAGATGACAGGCCAGCCTTGACTGAATTGGGTCATTTGGCCAAGAAATGGACTGGAGGCCTCAAGGTGGGAGCCTGCAGTGGTCGCAGGGTCCCCCAGCCTCAAGAGATGGGGCTGTTGCTGCTGCTATGAGGCTCTGCTGGAGACCAAAGGCCTGGGCCAGACGCTCCCCAGAGAGACTCCCGTAGTGAGGACAGTGCTACTTCCAGGCAGCTTTAGGTGAGTAAGTTCTGGTCAAACCTGCAGAAACTAGGGACAAGCCTATGAGAAAACCCCATCTACTGATCCCCACATAGACCCTGCATGTCTCCTGGTTCAAGTACTGAGGTTTTTGTGTATATGCCCTGCCAGGCATTTCCCTGATGATGGGTGATGTTGAGCATATTTTCACGTACTAGTTGGCCATTCAGATGTCTTCTTTGGAAAAATGTCTGTCTTCTGCCCATTTTTTTAATTGGATTTTTTTCTTTGTTTATTAGTTTTTTTTATATTCTTAAGGTATTTTTGATAATAACCACTTATGTGATATATGATTTGCAAATATTTTCTCCCATTCTGTAGATTGCCTTTTCATGTTGTTGATAGTTTTTTTTTTTGCTTTGCAGAAAGGTTTTTTTGTTGGATATAGTCTCACTTGTTGATTTTTACTCTTGTTTCCTTTGCTTTTGGTGTCATATCCAAAACATCATTTCTAACACCAATGTCAAGGAGCTTTCTCCCTATGTTTTCTTCTAGAAACTTTATGGTATCCAGTTTTATGTTTAAGTCTTTAATTCATCTGGACTTAATTTTTGTTAAGTAGAAAAGACAGGGGTACAATTTCATTTTTCTATGTGTAGTTCTTTAGCTTTCCCAGAACCATTTACTGAAGACAGTATCCTTTCCCCATTAAGTGTTCTTGGCTCTCTTGTCAAACAATAGTTGACCTTACATGCAGCAGTTTATTTCTGGGCTTTCTACTTTGTTCCATTGGTCTAGTGTCTGTTTTTATGCCAGTACCATACTGTCTTGATTACTATAGCTTTGTAGTATAGTTTGAAGTCAGGAAATGTGATGCCTCTAGCTTTATTCTTTTTTCTCAGGATTCCTGTGACTATTCAGGGTCTTTAGTGGTTTCACTCAATTTTTTTATTATGTCAGTGAAAAATGCCATTGGAATTTTGGTAGGAATTGCACTGAATCCATAGATAGCTTTGGTTAGTATGGATACTTTAACACTATTAATTCTTCCAGCCCAGGAACATGGAATATCTTTCCACTTTTCTGTGTGTCCTCTTCAATTTTCTTCATCAAAGTCATGTAGTTTCCATTGTACCTATCCTTCATTTCCTTAGTTCAATTTATTTCTAAGTATTTTATTGTTTTGATACTGTTGTGAATGGGATAGTTTTCTTTATTTCTTTTTCATTTCTTTCATTGTTAGTGTATAGAAACAAAACTGATTTCCATATGTTGATTTTATGATCCAACGATTCCACTTTTGGGTATGTATCCAAAGGAAATGAGAACAGGTTATCAAAAAGATATCTGTGTAACCATGTTTATTGCAGCATTATTCACAATAGCCAAGATATGGAAAAAGTGTCAGTCAATGGATGAAGGGGTAAAGAAGATGTGGTATATCTACTCAAGTGAATATTTTCAGCCATGAGATAGAAGGAAATCCTGCTGTTTGTGACAGCATGGATGGACCTTGAGGGCATTATGCTTCATGAGATAAGTCGGACAAAGACAAATGCTGTGTGGTATTACTTATAATATGTGGAATCTGAAAAAGCTGAACTTATAGAAGCAGAGTAGAATGGTAGTTACCAGGGGCTGGGGGGTAGGGGAACTGCGAAGATGTTAAAGGGTACAAACTTGCAACTAGAAAGTGAATAAGTTCTGGAGCTCTAATGCACAGCATAGTGATTATAACCAACAACACCATATTATATATTTCAAAATTGCTTAAAAAACTAGATCTTAAATGTTTTCCCACAAAAAGGAAATTACAATTATGTGCTGTGATAGAGGTGTTAAATAAAGCTAGCATGGTAATCATATTGTAATATATATAAATGTATCAAATCACCAGGTTATACATTTTAAGCTTAAACAACGTTTTATTTAAATTATATCTCAATTAAAAAATTTAAAAAATACAGTGTGGGGGATCTCGGTTCAGGCTGGGATACAGTGGGTACTGGGGCATAGGTAGGATCTTTCCCTCCTAGTGTTATTTGTTTGCTCTCTGTTCCTCAATGCCTTGCTTGCTCTTCAGAGCCTCCTATGGGGTCCTGTGTGTACCCTCCCATGAATAGGCTGGGAGAGCAATAGAGCCAAAGGCCCTCCTGAAGCTAGATTACCTCATTCTCTAGGCTGCAGAGGGATGACACAAGATCAACAGCACTTCATTGAACTACTGGGGGCAACAATTTTCAAGCGAGTCTTTGCTTAAACCTGGAGAGGAATGCGTGGATGGGGAGAGAGGAGGGAAAGGGGACACCCTAGGCCAACTGCCCTGGATAGTAAGAGAGAAGAGAAAGCCTAGATCCCAGGCTAACAACCTGCCCTTTTCTTTTTTCTTTTTTTTTTCTGGGTGATTTTCATTTTATTTTTTATTTTTTATTTTTTTAATTAATTTTTATTAACATATAATGTATTATTTGCCCCGGGGTACATGTCTGTGAATCATCAGGCTTACACATTTCACAGCACTTAACAGCACATACCCTCCCCAATGTCCACAGCCCAG
>JAQQSY010004270.1:0-12414 GCA_028646535.1 Procyon lotor
AGGGAAGGGAAGGGAGAGGGAAGGGAAGGGAGAGGGAAGGGAGAGGGAAGGGAGAGGAAAGGGAGAGGGAAGGGAGAGGGAAGGGAAGGGAAGGGAAGGGAGAGGGAGGGAGGAAGAAAGTTTGAGTACCACGGCATACTATAATCAAAGCAGTTTCTTTTCTCAAAATACCACAAAAAATTACAATTCTTTGATTTATCCAATCACACATATCCAGCTGGATCAGCCATCATTGGGACAGTCTGAAATGTAACAAAAATCCCCTAGTGAACATCCTTTAGAAAACCTCACTTGGAAACACCAAGTCCCACAGCCTGTAAGGCCCTTTAGATTCTTACATGCTGTCTGATTCCATTCAGTCTACAGTGTAGCTCTCACACAGGCCTGGAGTTTCTGATGTGTCCCACAGACTGATGAAGGAAGAGGAAAATTAATCCCAATTGACCCCACGCCTGCAGTTTACATTATGCGGATGGTGCTGATTTTCAAAATGGTGACCCCGTATCAGTGTAATTCTTTGTCTTAAAATCTTACAATATACAACCAGGGGAACTGATCTTACTCTGTTGTTGGCATGATAAAAGTCACCACTTAGACAATATTTTTGCAGGGACTATCCTCATTTCCAAAAACAATCCATGGTATATCGTTATCTTTCCAGGGCCACCTTACAGAGCTTCCAGAAAAGCAATTTCTCCAAAGCTGGGCTTTCATTTCCCTACTGGATATCATTACTGTAATAAAAATTTATTACAGAAAATGTCTGAAAAGTATGTCCAACTTTTCTTTAAAATGCTGGTAGGGGAGAAGTATAACAAGTCATTCCTGTCCACATTAATTTTGCTACTTTTTTATTAAGTGCCCAAGCACATGCAAAGGATTGTTTTCTACGCTGAAGAATATTATAACGATGAAATCTTTCAAGAGATGCGCACACCCCCAAACCTAGATGGCAAATGACATGCGACCACTGGAGCAGTGCCCCCCAAATGTCAGCTGCCTGCTCTGCAGCACGTTTGCTGATTTATTCTTAGTAAATTCATTAGTAAAAATTCTTAGTGAATTCATATAATGGCTCAAAAAGTGATTTAAAAAAAAAAAAAATCAAAAGTATACTATAAAAACGAAGGAAACCGCTATGAGCAACAATCGGACCAGGGCAAAATAAAACACATACAGAATTTTATGACTAAAAGGAACCACATGCAACTGGCCCAACCAGGCCATTTTAGAAAGATGCAGAAAGACCCCATGATGCTCGCTGACTCGCCCAAGTTACGAAATCAAGACTGGAGCTAGACTCCCATCTACTGCGATATTAATGAGTCGAGAATGTAAGGCAGAAACTTATTCCTTATCACAACTTTGGCATATTTAAAAAAAAAAAATCCCTGCACCCTTCTACTTAAATTAAGGAGCGTGACTACTAATGGATGTCCTAAGATCAGCATAAAGCCCATACGACTCAGTTTTCTTGTGGCAGCTTAGCACAGGAGGATGTTACTGAGCTAGGAGCAATCTTAACAACCCTGGGAATCCCGGTAACTTGAGCGGAAGTCACTCCTTTGTGTCCTGTACCCCACGTTTTCAAAAGTCCAAAGCAGGCGTACTACGGTCTTTTGCTTCAATAAATTGAGTATCAGAAAAGGTTCCAAGGTTGCGTCTTGCTGTCGCCTTCAAAGGGGCAAGTATCAGTTCTGCTTAACGTTGGGTGAAAAACACGAAAAACCGCTATTCTTTTTGAAGACCAAAGAGCAATATCCCAAAGGCCATTCTTCGTTTTAAAATACCAGATATTAAAAATACACACGTAGGGGCTTGGGGGCTCAAATCCTAGTTACTGGAAAAGCAGTAAGGGCAGCCCTCAAACTGCCACGACCCCTCCCTCCCTCCCAGGACACCCAAGGAAAGCATCTGAGCACCTCCATGCTTTGTGTTCCGGACTGAGGCTTCTGCTGCTGGGTCTCCCTCCCATCGCGGCATCCCGCCGGGTCCCTGGGAGTCTGCCGGCCTCACCCTCACTGAGCACAGACCCTCCCTCGCTGTGGAGCGGGTACAGTTTCCGTACCTCGCATCTCCACACTTGCTCACGTCTCGGCCCCTTGGCTGGTCTGTGATGCTATAGGAATCACAGCGAAGAGGAAATTCCTATAATGTCAGGGACCCTGTTAGCATTTCTAGACACATGAGTCTCTCATCCCAATAACCTGCACATTAGCTATATTGCTGTGTCCATTCATTCATTCAACAAACTAATCTGACCCCCATTTATTAAACCAGTTTTTATGGGCTAGCTGTTATGAGCCAATATACTCTGATAAGCACTGGACAGAGATGAGTAAGACACAAGCTACAATTAACTCTCAATAATGGGAAACCAAGGCCCTCAGGGATGTCGGGGAACTTACCTAAGGTCCCACAGCCTTGTCACAGGGGCCCGAATCTGAGACCCAGGTTTCCGTTCCCAGGGCCGCAGGCTTTCCTGCACTGGCTCTTAGTGGGGCCCCAAAGGAGCTCAGCCCACGCCCATAATGGTAGTACCTTAAACCGCTCGCACCCCAGGCAAATTCAGAGACCCAGCGGCCTGTCCACTGGCAAGTCTCAACGCTCCATTTTCTACAGATCCAGGTCTCCATCAAAATCCTACCTCTTTACTCTGAAAACCGTTAAGCTTCCAGTTTCCGTGACCTCTGAAAGCTGGCGGCTTGAACACAGAGTCGCCAAGAAAACAGCCTCTCGATCACGTCCTGCCCTAAAAGGCAGCCGCAGAAAGCCAACTTGGGGGATAAGCGTCTGCCTGTACAGCTGCTTCGAGCTTGCGAGACATCCCCAACGGCGCGTCTCCCTTCCACTAGTAAGAGGGACCGAAAATCTGGCTCCCTGACCCCTTAGGAAGACTAACATCTCGCTTTTGAGTTCCTTTTGCTTACAGGTAAATCTGCCCAAAACACTCCTCTAGAAAATGAACGTTAACTCTCATCACTCGGGCACACCAACTCTACCCGGTCACGTTTTCCCAAATTCTTAGGAAGGGAAGGTTTGCGGAGGCGGAATGCAGGATAGGAACTTCACATCTGCTACTGGCGCCTGTGCAAATGGAAGTTTAATCGTTTTTGCCGACAGAATGAGCGGGTACGGAGGCTCCGCGGGCAGGTCTCCGTGTCCATTACCTAAAATTGCCCGAGGCAGCTGAAAACAGGAGGAAGTGCTTCTCGGCAGCATCTCACCTCACCAGCTCGGTAAAATGGTGCGCAGATCGTTTACAGGAAAATACCTCCTCGAGGAGAAAGCATGTATGCAGCTCGGCAGGTCAGCAGAAAAACAAATGTTTTTTGATAATTACCGGGCTTCGGAAACTCAGCAGAAGTGAGCAACGTTTGCAACATCACTTACTTACCAGTCTCAGATCCTTGGAAGACAGCTTGGTGAACCACTGATTGTATTCCAGAGCGGCAATGATGGGTATCAGGTCCCTAGAAGCAAAATAACAACGTCCGTTGGAGGCCCTCTTACCAGAGCCTTTCTGGCATTTTCTCTCCAACCCATGGCAGTCAAGTTCACCTGTTAGCTCCTACTGCATTTACAAACATGGCATCCCCCTGAAACTACGGCACCCACAAATCTCGGGGGCAGATCTTCAGTCTGATGTAAGCAGAATGCCTAAAAACTGAATGTAAACCACCTGTGGGGCCCCTGATGTCTGCATCCGAAGGAAAAGAGAGTGACAGCAGCGTTTGCTCAGAGAACCTCCTTGCTTTAGGAAAAACCGTACTTCTCCTTCTATACACGCAAGTCTGATTTCTTTAACCTCAAGAATGTCCTGTCCAGTTCACCCTTGAACAATACGGGTTTGAACTGCATGGATTTTTTTTTTTTAATAAAAAAGTACAAAACTCTAAATGTATTTTCTCTTCCTTAGGATCTCCTTAATAACATTTTTTTTCCTCTAGCTTACTTTATCACGAGAATACAGTACACGATACAGTATATTATCCGTAGACAAAGTGTGTGTTACGTGTTCATGTTGTTGGGAAGACTTCTGGCCACCACGAGGCTGTGGGTACTTACGTTCTGGGAAGTCAAAGGCTGTTCTTGGACTTGCAGCTGTGAGGGGAGATCACTGATCCCGCCCCCACCCTCCCACCATTAGGGGTCCACTGTATTCTCCAGTCGAGGAGTTTCTATTGTAAGCAAGGATGCTGTCATCTAGCCTTGCAGGTAGGGAGTGACGCTGGATGGATTCCCAGCGCTTAGTGAGCATCCTACAACCCTTTGGCACTTTCTTGCAGTTCCTTGTACTGATGGCGCACAGGAGCTAGCCCAGGTGTATTTTCGTCTTACGCTTCACACACACCATTTGGCCCTTGACGCCATCTACTTGCATCAGAGACCTGCCTGCATTGCATTTTCCAGCCTGATCTCCGTACCACAGGCCCCCCACTCGTGCTCAAGCCAAAAAGCAGACGGTTTACTATGCATCAAAGACACCAGACAATGGCGCAGTCAGAAGAACCTTTTACTGCCCTATTCGGCCATGAGGATGCAAGCATCCCGTGATCCGTGCATCACACATCCTCCCCTCTACGAGTCCCCTGGGTCACCCCAGCCAGCACCACTGCTCGCATCTCTATTTGGCATTAATTTTACTCTGCCTTGGATTATAGTTTGTATTGAAAATCTGTCTCCCCACCCCCATCCCAGGTTGTAAGTTCTTTGAAAACCAACTCTTTCAGGGGCGCCTGGGTGGCTCAGTCGTTAAGCGTCCGCCTTCGGCTCAGGTCATGATCCCAGGACCCTGGGATCGAGCCCCACATCGGGCTCCCTGCTCGGCAGGAAGCCTGCTTCTCCCGCTACCATTCCCTCTGCTCGTGTTCCCTCTCTCACTGTGTTTCTCTCTGTCAAATAAATAAAATCTTTAAAAAAAAAAAAAAGAAAGAAAACCAACTCTTTGAGTTTTCTGGCTTCAGTGAGATCATAATCGGTTTCACCCACATGGCATGACACGCAACAAATACTCATATTGTTACTGGAATAGAAAAGAAAGGCAGAAGGTGGAAAGAGAAATGAAATCCACATTGTTTCAGAGTTTCTGGGTACCGGGCCCCGTGGCGGGCACACTGCACAGACTGTCTCGCTCAGCCACATGTATGGCTTCATCAGACATGCTTTAAAAGGGAGAAAGGAGGGGCGCCTGGGGGCTCAGTCGTTAAGCGTCTGCCTTAGCTCAGGTCATGATCCCGGGGTCCTGGGATCGAGCCCCACGTCGGGCTCCTTGCTCAGCGGGGAGCCTGCTTCTCCCTCTCCCCCTGTGTGTTCTCTCTCTCTCTGCCTCTCAAATAAATAAACAAACAAACAAACAAACAAATAAATCTTTTAAAAAAATAGATCTTTAAAAAAAAAAAGATGTTTGAGATTATTAACCATTAAAGAAATGCAGTTTAAAGCCTAAAGGAGATGCCACTACAAACTTACTGAATTGCTAAAATTAAAAAACAAAACAAAAACAAAACTCTAACAAGGACTGGCACAGATGCCGAGCAACCAGAATCCTCATATGCTGCTGAGGGGAATGCAAACAGCACAGTCGGAGTGGAAAACAGTCCGACGGGGCCTACGCCTAACATACACTTACTGTGACACCCGGCGGTCTCGACCCTACACCCTCAACCAGAGGTAAAACCTGTCCTTACACACAAACTTACACAGAACATTTACGCTGTTTTCCATATCGTCAGCCCCTGGGGACCACGCGGATGTCTTCCTCTGACACTCTGGGGCTCCCAGGGTGACAATACAAAAGTCAAAAAAATGGCTCCTGGTTGGCTCCTTCCCTCGACACGCTCAGCCACGGCATCCCCCTGCCTTGCCCTGAGAAGGTCCGGGCCACGTGGAAAGGCCACGGGGAAGTGTCCCAGCAGACGGCGAGCATCAGCTGAGGAAGCCTTCAGATGGCTCCAGACCTGGTCCCCGGGAGACTCTCCCGGCTGGAGAGAGCCCCAAAGCAAACACCGCCTGGCAGAGCCCCCATCGGGGCAGAGCCCGGAACCGTGACAGGTGAGTGACAGCGGTGGCTCGGGCTGTCCGTGGAGAGTGGTCTGCATCCAGCAGGAGACAAGCAGAACACCGGAGGGTCCAGAAACCAGGCTGGAAAGCTGCACTAGGAATGGGACTGTGGACAGGGCGCCCATAAAAAGCTCTGAAGCGAGAAATATTTCAGGATGTGAATGACTTCAGCCAAGCAGGTAGGCTGCCTCAGAGCAAGGTCACATCACGCGGGCAAGATCAAGTGGGCCTCTGCATCGAGGCTGGAACAGGAGCCCCGGCAAAAGAAATAATTCTTCCTAAACTGTTCATTGAAGAGTCACCACAACCCGACTGAAACCACACAGAAACACAAGGACTGTCAGAATAGTCACTACAACCGGGGACGCGGGGAGACTCGCAAAGGGAAGCAGACTCCTGCTGGTCCTCTGAGGAGAGGCCAGGGTCTCCCTCGAGCTAAGTGGTGGGAGAGCGGATGGCGTGACCCCTGCGTGCATGCCGGTACCCGACTGCACACTTTCTCTGCACAAACACCTGAGAATGGCCGGGGCAGCACTGCTCAGAACAGTCGTGAAGCTAACCCAAATGTCCAGAATGGAGAAACCGGGGAGCGCTCACAGGTTAGCGCACAAGATGGAAACCACCTGAGCTACAGCGGCACGTGACAGCAGGCACAGCGTCGGGTCTCAGGTCTGCAGCCTCTCTCGCCCCGGCTGGACCTCGTGGAGGACGGGGAGCTCTCGGTCTGAGAAGCAAGCATCCAGATGCACTCTGGCAAACACTGAAGAGAGGAGCCAAGGTCTGAGCCCAGGGACATTCGGGATTCCTCAAATCTGTCCCTTGCGGACCGTCCGAGCCCCCAGGACAGCCACGACACAGAGGCCGAGGTTCCAAGAGACGGGGTCTAAATATAACCAACTGTACCAACCATGATCAAAACCGGTGCATCTCACCCGAACAGAAAAACAATACAAGACTGCATGTTAATGATTTGATTCCTGAGAGCTCCTTTTCCTGAAGACTTTCTAAGAACACAGTAGTAAGTGAGCAAAGAAGCAAACGTGAGATAAAGCCCCAATTTGGCATTCACGTGGGCCTCCCAATGCTGTGCCAACACCACCTCGTGGCAAAGGGCTCCCTGCATTTCCCTGGTGGGGTCCGTACCCACTAGAACCAGCCCTGTCTTGGGTTTTCGCTAAGCACCGCTGGCATTATATTACTTAATACAGAAAGGGCTCCAAACACCAACGCTTCTGATCTTGATGGATTTTTGAAGGGTAACGGCTTTCTACTATCAGGCCATGGCCCTGACTGTGTATCCTACCATGTTTGCTCTGATCTCCTAAGAGACTCTTAACTGAGGTGTCTTGGTGGCTCAGTGGGTTAAAGCCTCTGCCTTCAGGTCAGGTCATGATCTCAGGGTCCTGGGATCGAGCCCCGCATCGGGCTCTCTGCTCAGCAGGGAGCCTGCTTCCTCCTCTGTCTCTGCCTGCCTCTCTGCCTACCTGTGATCTCTCTCTGTCAAATAAATAAATCTTAAGAAAAAAAAAAAAAAAAAAAGAGAGAGACTCTTAACTACCACTGGACTTTTGATCTAAAGAGTAAAGTCATCCTTGAAGAGCTACAGTTCAGGGGACCCTCTCCTGAGTCCTGGCAACAAAGCGACCTGGTATTTTCTTGCCATTTCCATAGGCTAATTCCATCGTTCCCTTAAAATGGCAGCAAAACCGCTCTGAGACTCCAAACCCCGAGAAGATCCAATGTTAATATCCTTTGGAGCCACAGCGCAGAATCTTTTCTTACACCGCGCGGAAGGAGATGACACGGTTAATACGCCCTAACCTTTTTCCTGATGCAAACGTATGATGACGTCGCTCCTTGTGGTCGTGCTCACTACTCCGGCCACAGATCGGGGTTTGTGATTCAGGCTGAGGCCCTTATTCCCCATCTCGGCTGAGTGGTCCAAACCTTCCCTTAAAACTCAAAAGAACCAAGTCTTCCATTTGTACCTTTCCAGAAGAAAACTGTCATCGCAGAGCTGACAAGGTAAGAGCAGCATCACAGAACAGATCACGAAGGAGCCTCTGGAAATGCTAAATTTTCTGTCGTGCAGGGATTTTGCATCTCTAACTCTTTTCCTTTTAATTAAGAAAACTGGCCACTTGATATAGGTACTCATTTTAAAAGGAGGCAAGTCTTTTAGGATATAAAAGTAGCAAGCAGGGAGGGGCGCCCGGGCGGCTCAGTGGGTTAAGCGTCTGACTCCTGATTTTGGCTCAGGTCGTGATCTCGGGGTCCTGGGATCAAGCCCCATGTCGGGCTCCGTGCTCTGGAGGGAGTCTGTTTGAGATTCTCTCTCTCCCTCTGCCCTTCCCCCTGCTCGCTCGCTCTCTCTCTCTCCCTCTAAAATAAATAAATAGAGTCTTTTTAAAAAGTAGCAAGCATGTATTTAAACATTTTTATGTACCAGCACCCAACGTTTTAGACATACTAATCCACAGAGTGTTCACAGTAACTCTGAGAGGGAGGGACTATGACTCACATTATTTCACAGATGGAAACCCCCAGGACACAGAGAAGTCCCAGAACTGCCTGACCCCACGGTGCTAGTCTGGGCAGGGCCGGGTCTCAAACCCACTGCCTGGGTTTCCAACTCACCAACTCGCTGTCCTAACCACCGTACTACCAACTCGCGGAGCCTCCTCCCTTTCGTGTCCCCGGGGAATCTTCAATCTCGTCTCCAGGGGATCCACGGCGGTTACAGATGTAGGATTTTAGATCAAAGTCTCCAAGCCTTTTCCATCACATTCAATCACTCACTTCATTCGTATTTGGAGAGTCGATGAGAAGATGTATCCTGGAGTGATTCCCCCAATACTGACAGTGCTCTTGCTGTTTGCAACATCAGATGTGAGCTGCTAATATCTGGGGGCTAATTTTAAAAAGTTCATTTGCAAAAACAAAGAGGCTGGCAAGTGACTGAGGGGCTAGGTCACTTGGCCAATTCCTTTCTACTCCAGATTCTAGATAACCCGTTAATTAGCAGTTGTCGTGCCTCATCCTTCGGATCTGTGGGACTTCTTAAGAATTTAGTGTTTCCAGTTGTTATTCTGGGGCCAAATTTCCCTCCGTGCTCACCTGTCCCTGCCTGCCTCCTCCTCTCTGAAACTGCAAAAACACTGGGATTTTTAACGAGACAGTGTGAAATACTCCAGAAGGGCAGTAAAGAATAAAACTAATTGACAGATTTGAAGGATGTCTGGCAAGCCCCATAATCCACAATGTGGGAAAAGCACCATCATCCCACGAATGGCAAAGGTAATTACCTGTATTCACACACCACTGGAGTAAAAATTTACCCCGAATAAATCTCACAAACGTTCAGAGGCTCAAAGGAGGTGTTTCTTGCAAGGATGCGGTCTTGCCATTCTGCATGCCCCCTGCGCGTGCACGGTGGAACGTGCGCTCCCGTGGGAAGGGCGGTAGCCCCGAACCACAGACTAGCTTCCAGACATACTCATTTGAGAGCCTTTCTGGGGACAGCTTAAGGTTTTTCTCCTTCATATCCAGTTTGGAAATGGAAGTTGGAGGGTTTTAAGAAGTTTCAAATGTCACGGATTAGCCATTCCTTCCTGCTCTTCTAACTGATACAGAGGGGTGTCCTGTCTATTACTAAATGATGGGCTGGACCACTCATCAACTGTGTAGGGTATGGGACAATCTCTGAAACACTTCACAGACGAGGACATGACCAGAATCCTCAACAGAGGATCGCTCGACTTTTTTTTTTTTTTTAAAGATTTTATTTATTTATTTGACACAGAGAGATCACAAGTAGGCAGAGAGGCAGGCAGAGAGAGGGGGGGAAGCAGGCTCCCTGCTGAGCAGAGAGCCCGATGTGGGGCTAGATCCCAGGACCCTGAGATCATGACCTGAGCCGAAGGCAGAGGCTTTAACCCACTGGGCCACCCAGGCACCCCTGACCACTTGATTTTTTGATCATTCACTCTTGACTGAAAACTATTTTGAGTACAAACCCACCCAAATCTGTGTTTATCTATAAATTATATACATGTGCCACTATCCCAATATATTATATTCAGTATAAAACACACACACACACACACACAAATAAAATGGATATAAAATAAATAAAACAAGTTCTACTAAGGGCACCTGTGGCTCAGTCAGTTAAGCGTCTGCCTTCAGCTCAGGTCATGATCCCAGGGTCTGGGGATGGAGTCCCACATCAGGCTCCCTACTCAGAGGAGGGTCTGCTTCCCCCTCTCCGTCTGCCCCTCCCCCTACTTGTGTTCTCTCTCTCTCTCCCTCTCTCAAATAAATAAAATCTTGGAAGAAGAAAAAAGAAAAAGAAGTTCTACTATTTTTTTTCATGTTCCCCATCAGAGAACATCAGAGTCCCTATGACCCCGACTGGAAACCACTGCGGACATAATGGTTTACAGACATTCGGGAACGGAAAACAGAAACCTGTGCTATTCACATCTGAATCCACACTCCAAGCAGCATTTTTTCCCCTGAAAAATGAGAGTGGGAGTACAGAGACAGAGCCTAGTGAGGAAAGAATTACACCAATGCCCTCGGGACAACCTTGACAAACATTAACCCAACTCAACACTCTTCTGAGAGCGTCAGGCTCGAGCACGTCACTTTGACGAGGAAGAAATATGAAAACACGGAAACATGAGTCTAAAGGGAACGAGCGGCTGGCTGGGCTCTCAGGAGTCAAGTTTAAATTCAATGATGCGTGTCGCTGAGTCTTCAGAGGATTGATGAGATGAGTTGCTCTTAAAAATCCCCTGGGGCACATGAAAAATCGATGTATTTAAAGCCATATATTCTCTTCACCTCGAGACTGCCACTTCTGTACCCCATCGTTCCCGCCACCCTGAATCACAGTCTGGTTACAATTTTAACATGCGTGCTCACGGGCCTTTGGGCGGCCCCATGAGAAATGTACAACAAAGTCTTTTTCAAGCTAGGCCTCTTTTTGACCCACCGGTGATACCTAAACCGGAGTACATTCTGAGAATATAACTTCCATGAAATTTTGGAAGCTACAAATAACAAGTGGGTGGGCGTTCTCCCAAGGACTTCCCACGTACTGTTCTTCCCCAGGGAGTACGGAGCTGGACCCAGCAAGCCCGCGGTCGTCCTCACCCCCGAAGGCTTCTTCAGCAACGACAGTGTGTTTGGTACCACACTCGGTCGTGATCTAGCCTTTCAGTCAGTCATCGATCACGGCATTCAAGTTGCTCATGAATTTCCCTTGAAGCTCCCAGGCGGGCCCCTAAAGACTTTATGTGGGGGCTGAAGATACAGGAACAGGGACGGAGCCCCGCGTCGGGCTCCCTGCTCGGCAGGGAGGCTGCTTCTCCCCCTCCCTGTCACTCACGTTAGCTCTCCCTGCACTGTCAAATAAATAAACGAAATCTTTAAAAATAAATAAATAAAATAAAATCTTAAAAAATAAAAATGCCCTCGACCTCCCAGCATAATGATGTGCTCCCCCAGGGCAGCTGGGTATCCCCTGAAGGTCCCGAGCCGCTGGACTGACCCAAGAGCCTCGCGTAGCCTCGCGTCACACAGAAGGAACGGGAAAGACACAGCCCCAGGCTTCGAGCAACTTCCCTTCCAGGATCACTAATGGTTTTAGGGACTCTTAACAAGGGATGTCTCTAACTAGGATGAGTAAACACGAGAGAGAATGGCTGGAAAACATAAAGCTTTGAATGATGGCCCATCGGAAGTTACGTTCGCTAAGAGATACACGGAGCCACGGTGGGAAAACCCATCAGTGCGGATGAGAAGCACGCTCCGGTTTGCCAAGAGATGCCGGGCCAATCTGTGGCCCAGTCCTCTCTCCTCCCGCACCGCCAGTTTGTCCAATTCCTCCACTCTCTTCTCCCTAAGTCACACCCAAATGAGAAAGTCACCAACGATCTTGTAGAACCTCTCAAATTCAGAGAATGACCCGTGTCACACCCGGACTGCACCACTGTGAATCCTCAGGTAAGTACAGACCCACTTCGGGGGTAAGCACGCTCATGCTTCTAAACAGAAATGTTCATCCAATACTTGGCTGTAACTGACTGGCAAAAATACTACTGATACATAGGAAGAACCGTCATCTCTCTGTATAGAAGCCGGTGCTCATTTTCATAGTAAAAATCGAGGGGGAAAAATTACATCCTCCCTCAAGAAAGAGGGGATAAACTTTGAAGATTGGGGAGAAAGACAAGAGTTCTGAAAAAAGTCAAAGTATTTAGACATGAGTAGGAAAGAGGACATCTAGAGCAGCGATGCCCACTGTTATTAAGCCCACTGCAAAGAAAGAAAAAGAAAGAAAGA
>JAQQSY010004271.1:0-12413 GCA_028646535.1 Procyon lotor
AAACAAAAAGTAAGGGATCGGGCTCTATATGGTATCTGGAACCAAAATATTTCCCCTCCCATGATGGCTGATTTGGGGCGAGGGTAGGACAGAGACTGTGCTCCATCTCACAAGTAAACAAGCAAATGCAAGTGACTTGAAACTACTGCATTACCAAATTCAAACCACTAAATGCCATGGTGGGAGTGGAGGGTTGATTTTGTTGTTTTGTTTGTTTGTTTGCCTACAAAATTGTCAGTTGCTGAGAACTTTTTTCCCTCCACAGAGTGTCTGTGAGCTGGACACTCTCATATACTCCTGGTTGGGAAGAGTATGATTTTTTTTTTTTAATTATTTTTAAGCAGCTCCCACTACTGATGTTTAGAAGTCTAGTCCCTCATTGTTCGTTTCGTCTAAAGCAATTTGACAATATGTATCAACAGCCTCAGAAGTGCTTCCACCATTTCACTCAGCAGACATAATGTTGAGAATCTATCAAGCTATAACCATCAATCCAGTCACAGATGTATGTAGGAGAACATTTACCGGAGGACTTTTTTCAGCTTGTCTACCAGTCTGCAAGCAAAGCTACCAACACTGAAAACAGCCCACTCATGTGTGCCTGACGTCAGCCATCACAGTCAACTGAAAGTTCAGGATCCAATTAATGCATAGTCCATTTTATTGTATGGGTTTTAAATTATTTGCCATTTCCCCACAAAGTTGTCTGGTTCAGGAACTCTCATGTAATAAGTGCATATAATAAATCCTTTATTTCTAGCATTAGAAAAGTAAGTAACATTAAATGTTAATCGATATTTAAAGAATATTATTTTGAAGGGGTGCCAGATCACTGGCCCACATTGGACACACACTTGTCTCAGCCCATCCCTGGGGAGACCGCTGGCCTTATGGCAATTATAGCTGAGATGCTGCCAGGAAACAAGGCCAGGCCAAGATCTCCCAAGGATAGCATGACTCTGCCGTACCTGCTTTTCTCAGCACACCTGCTCCCCCTTCTTCTCTCTCCATTAGCCTCTGCTTCATTTGGCACCTGCTTCAACCTGGCTGCCATAGCCCTCTTCTCAGCCTAACAGCTCTCAATATGCTTTGAACTTCTGTCCCGTGGCCAGCCCTCCTGGTCTCTCAGCCTCCCAACTCCAAATCCCGCCCTCCCCAAAAGAAGAGGTGTCTATTTGACTCAGCTGAATTTTATAAGTCAATCCCAGAAGTTATTCCCGACTCGACCAGCCTGGAGGCACAATCGCTGACTCAGGTTTAATCAGTGAGGCCACGGAGAGGACAGAGTTAGGAAAGAAGCAGGGTGGACGATGGTTGACCTGTCTGAGTCATTTGCAGAGCCTTTGGGTAATCTTTCTTAAAGACTGCTTCTGTCAGCCCAGGTTGTCCAACTTGGGCATGACGGGGCCGGTTTGTGTCGGGGAGCGGTGGTGGCAGCCTGGCTCGGGATAGCAATTTTTTTTGAATGATGAGATGAGAAGAGGACGGTGTCCATACCAGAGACAGCAATGGTAGCCTTCTGTGAAGTTTCGGAGCTCAGGCGGGCCAAGAAGGAGCCAAGAAGGGTGTCTGCGTAGCACCTGGTGTGGAGCATTAGAACTAAGAGAGGCAGTGGGGACATCTGCAGGAGGTGCTGCCAAGGGGCGGCCCAACGTGGAGTAGAGAGGTCACCCATGGGCCCTGGGAGGAAGTGCCAGAGCCCAGGTGGGATGAGGAGGGCATCCACACAGAGGGCTCAGAAATAACTAAAGAATAATCACATACAAGGGGCATTCATCAAATAAGTGATACATACTAAGGATAATGGTCCTTGCTGTCAGTGTTACAAATTCAAATGAACCCTGTGCTATTGGATTTGACCTGGAGGTATCTTTGAACCAATCATTCTTGATATCCATGAATAGATATGGAAATATAGATGTGTAAGTCTATATATGCATTCCCTAGCTCTGTCTCCTGAGAGGACCTGGGAGCACACTGAGTGTCCAGATCTTGGTTTATAAATATCATTCTCCACTAAAAGGAGCCAAGTGTTCTTGGAGAAATGGTTGATTCCAGGACAGTGCCAGGAAAGGTTTAAGATGAACCTGAAATTCTTGTGCCAGTACTTAAAAAACTACCCAAAGAATAATAGGGATATGTTACTAGGACACAGAAACTTTTAAAAGGTTCCCACTAGCCAAACCTGGAACCATTGGTACATTCAAATAAATAATGACAATAACAGATTATAACCCATATGATACACTAAATTCCATGATGAGGTAAATAAATACATGAACAAATGGGGAGTGGAGAAGGCATTTCCATATAGTGGAAAGCTAGATGAGAAATATAGAAGGAGTGATGAAATTAGAAATAATTAGTAATAATTAAAAAAAATAATTAGTAATAATTCAGCTAGAAAGCATCAGTGGATGCCAAAACTAGTCGGTAAAAGTTTAAAAAGAAACACGGCATTTACTTAGTCTTAAAGTGCCACCCTACTCAACAACAGAAAAATAATATTCAAAAATGAAAAAAGACTTGAATAAACATTTCTCCAAAGAAGACATACAAATGACCAACGGGGATATGAAAAGATGCTCAACATCACTAATTATCAGAGAA
The DNA here is from genome assembly GCA_028646535.1 of Procyon lotor. Lineage (NCBI taxonomy): Eukaryota > Metazoa > Chordata > Mammalia > Carnivora > Procyonidae > Procyon > Procyon lotor. The sequence continues at coordinate 2,611 of JAQQSY010004271.1, forward strand.
ATGTAGATCCAACCATAATGAGGTATCACTTAACAACTGTTGGGGTGATCATTATCAAAAATAAAAACAAAACAAAGCAAAATAAAAACAAAAACAGGAAGCAACAAAATCTGGTGAGGATGAAGAGAAATTGGAACCTTTGTGCACTGTTGGTGGGAATGTTGAATGGTGCAGCCACTATGGAAACTAGTACTGAGGTTCCTCAAAAAATTAAAAATACAATTACCATATGATCTAGAAATTATACTCCTTGGTATATACTCAAAAGAACTGAAAGCACACCTCAAAAAAGATATTTGTACATTCATGTTTCTAGAGCATTATTTGTAACAGCTAAACCACGGAAGCAGATCAAGGGTTCATCAACAGATGAGTAGATAAGCAAAATGTAGTATATACACGCAATTCAGGGGCACCTGGGTCGCTTAGTCGGTTGGGCATCTGCCTTCGGCTTGGGTTATGATCTCAGGGTCCTGGGATCAAGCCCTGTGTCAGGCTCTCTGTTGAGCAGACAGCCTACTTCTCCTCTCTCTCTGCCTGCTGCTCTGCCTGCTTGTACTCTTTCTCTGTCTCTGTGTCAAATACACAGAGAGAGACAGAGAAGGAACACAAGCAGGGGGAGTGGGAGACAGAGAAGGACCCTGGGATCATGACTTGAGCTGAAGGCAGACACTTAAATACTGAGTCACCCAGGCACCCCAATAAATAAAATATATATATATATTTTTAAGATTTTATTTATTTATTTGACACAGAGAGTGAGAGATAACAAGTAGGTAGAGAGGCAGGCAGAGAGAGAGAGAGAAGCAGGCTCTCCACTGAGCAGAGAGCCCGATGCGGGGCTCGATCCCAGGACCCTGAGATCATGACCTGAGCAGAAGGCAGAGGCTTTAACCCACTGAGCCACCCAGGCACCCCAATAAAATATTTTTTTAAAAAAGAAAGAAAGTGGGGCGCCTGGGTGGCTCAGGGGGTTAAAGCCTCTGCCTTCAGCTTGGGTCATGATCTCAGGGTCCTGGGATCGAGCCCTGCATTGGGCTCTCTGCTCAGCGAGGAGCCTGCTTCCCCCCACCTTTCTGCCTGCCTCTCTGCCTAATTGTGATCTCTCTCTGTCAAATAAATAAAATCTCTTAAAAAATAAAAAAGAAAGAAAAAAATATATTGAATTCATCCTTCAAAAGAAAAGAAATTCTGATATATGCTACAACGTGGATGAACCTTGAGGAGATTATGTTAAGTGAAATAAACTAGTCACTAAAAGGCAAATACTATATAATTACACTTAGATACTTAGAGTAGTCAAAATCACAGAGATAGAAAGTGGACGGTAGTTGCCAAGGGCTAGGGGAATTACTGTTAATGGATACACACAGTTTCAGTGATGCAAGATGAAAAGAGTTCTGGAGATAGATGCTGGAAATGATTCGCAGAATAATATGAATGTACTTAATACCACTGAACTATACACTTAACATTGGTTAATATAGTTTTTTTTAAGTACCACCCTACAAAATATTGTAGTAGGTTGAATGGTAACTCTCAAAAAGACACATCCATGTCCTAACTCCCTGAGTGGAGTTTGGAAATCTGGAAAAAGGGTTATTGCAGCTGTAATTAAGTTAAGGATTTTGAGATGAGATCATCCTGGATGACCTGGGTGGGCTCTAAATCCAATGGCAAGTGTCCTTATAAGAGACAGATGAGAAGACACAGACAGAAGGAGAGAGCTGTGTGAAGAGAGAAGCAGAGTGTGGAGTGATAGAGCCATGAGAAATGCTGACAGCCACTAGAAGCTAGAGAAAGCAAGGGAGGATTCACTCCGCCCTAGAACATCTGAAGGGCATGCAACCCTGCCAACACCTTGATTTCAGACTTCTGGTCTCCAGAACTGTGAAAGAGTAAATTTCTGTTGTCTTAAGTCAGCCAGCTTGTAATTTGTTACAGCAGTTCTCGGAAACCAATAAATTACTTTCCACATTTTGATAGTTGCATTGTGGTTATGTCCGAGAATGTCCCTCTGTGTAGGAAATGCACACTAACATATTCAGGGACTGTGGGGCATTGGGTCAGCAATTACCTCAATTATAGCAATTTACTCCCAAATGGTTCGGGAAGGAGAAGGGAGAGGTCCTTTGTACTCTTCTTGCAACTCTTCTCTAAGTTTAAAGTTATTAAAAAAAAATCCCCATCCTAGGGATCTAGTGACTTGGAAGAGGTATGAGGGTGGATTTTGTGGGGCTTTCTCATGGGTTCCTTGGAGATCCCCTGTAGGAGAAGTGCTAATGTTTCCTCCAGCTCACTCTTTTTGGCTTCTTCCTCAGCTCCAAGGCTTTGATCTGCCCATCCTCATTGGTCCAATCCACCCCACCATCCCTGGGCAGGTGGCCCCAGGCCAGCTCCCCTCCTCAGGCTCCACATTCTGGTTTCTGAGAAGCCTAATAGTTGTCGATACATTTGATCCCACAATGCACTTGACTAGTTCCCAAACTCCAGTGGACGCTTGCAAAGATCTCCAAGTAATCTTAAAACCTCTTTAATGATGGAATGCAAATGCCTTCCTGACCCCTCGTGGATGAACACATAGGACAATGAGCACCCCCCTTTCTCTAAGCACAACTATTTCGGCCTGGTATGGGCGATTAGGTAATGTTCGTGGAACTGGACAGGCCCACCCTTCAACTGTGGGTGCTCTTGAAATTTACTCTTTTATTCTCATCTTGGGAGATGTGCTCATGCTCAGGACAATAGGAGGAGCCACATTTCTTGGCCTTGTACCTGCGCAGAAAAGCTCTTGCCAAAGTCATCTTGCAAAACCTAGGTAATAGGTTTTACCTTACTTATCTCTGCTGCATTTTGCCCTGTTTCAACACCATACACTCCTCTTTTTGTGATCCACCAAATAACAACCCCCTACCCCCCCACCCCCCGCCACTGGTGTCATGTCCCCTGGCCACCCAGAATGCCTTGTCTCAGTTCTCTTCATCCTGAAGTCTTACTGTTGGTTTCCTTAAGATTCTTTCCATCCTGAGCCCCCTTCTCTTCTCACTCAACGTACCCCATACCCCGCTTTGGCATCGCCATCCATTCCTATCGTTTCAATTAGCACTGGACTGTGGGTTGTCCCAATACTTCCAAAGACACCACAGGTTCTCCAAAGCCTGGAGTAGAAAGATGGCTTTATCTTTAGGGCCCGACTCAACCGGAACAACTAAAGAGGTTAGGCCCTGAGGGGCCCAGCTCAGGAAATATTTTTAGGAAGAGTCGGATAAAAGGCGCCGGATCCGAGATGAGTTCCTAGCCTCCAAGCCACCAGGGCATGGTGAACCCCAAGTGGGGGTTCGCTTGGTAGAAGATGTGGCGCATTTGCCTGGGGTCACTCTGAGAGTCTGAAGGCAGGCAGAAATGAAGTTTTTCCATCCTGCACACTTTCTTTGGAGCTCTGAGTTCAGTTTAAAATCTGCCTTTGAAATGGAAATACTGTAATTTCAAAATCTCAGCGGGGCAGTTGGGGATGGAGGGTGTGGAGTGGATGAACAAAAGCCCTGAGGCCTGCTTTTGACCTCTTCTTCTCCACTAACAAGCTCCAGCGCACAGCTAAGCTGCCAGCCCTCTGGCTCTTGCTGTTCCTACGGTGGCGAAGTCCCAGCGTTTCTGGGACAGAGCTAATTGCAAACAGTATGTCCCATTCATCACCAAGTCTGCACTCTTACTTGTCAGACTCCATGTCCCATATTTTGCTTCAGAAAATATGATCGCCAGAGCTCTGCTTCTCAGCACTCTAAAACTTCCCGGGAGAGAACTGAGCTGACATACATCTGTTCTGCCCCGATGGCTCCGTTTTCCCCCTCCCGGAAATGAAACCTACATTGGGCAGAAGCACTCAGGCTTCTACCCCCTCACTTTCATGACAGTTTCATGCAAATTAGTACATTTATTTACTTGTTCATTTGATTTCATTAAGCTCCTACTCTGGCATGTTTTCTAACTGGTAGTTAACAAATGACTCTTGTGGGCTGCAATCAGAAAACAACTTTATTCTTACGGGTTAGCTCATCCCTGAACCTGGGTGTGATGGCAGGCAGAGGGCAGCGCTGTAGGCTAATAAAAGATCCTCTGGCTGCCTCCAGTCTCAAGAAAGGTCTCACTTCAGTAATTAAAATGTCCAGTCACGAGTAATTTCACTAAAGCTTCTCCCCTGATTGAGCTTGAGCCTGCTGTAGGAAGGAGAGATGAGTTCAGCTTTTCCTCCTGTTCCCTATGTCCTCCTCCCTTACCAGGTTCCCTCTAACCTCTCTTGTTTAGAAGAAAAGAGGGGGCACAGGGAAAAAGGGAGGTTCAGGATAGGTAAGTCCTTTCTTGGCCGACACCCGGCTAATATACCACTGAGCTCTGGTCACAGCTAACGTTCAAAGCTCATGCTCTCTGAGCTGGGAAGATGACGAAACCCAGCTTGCGTGGGATGTTTCCGTGGGTTCTTTAGGAAGCCCCTGCTGGAAAACTGCTAGTTCTTCTTGTGATTTGGGAAGCGGGTACTTATGGGATGTATTTCCCTCTGGCTCTGGGCGTTCAATGGGAATACAGAGGGATAAACTCACCACTCGGGGCTGCCCTTTGGGACAGGATTGGAAATGACTCTGGGGAAGAAGGGATGAGTGTTAAGACAGAGCCCCTGGGGTGGCAGCAAGCCGAGTGGGGGCTGGATGTCCAGGTTCCTACAGGAAGCCTTCCTTCCTTCCCTTCTGTATGACAGTTTGGACCCGCTTTGTAGTGGCCTTGCCCATGGTAAGCAGAGCCTCTCAGGTTGGATCAAATCCCAGTCCTTGATGCCCCTCAAACCCCTTGGGACAAGCTCTCCATGAGGTGCCCTTGGAGCTTCTCTCATAAGAATGGACACATTCTTGGAATGTGTCCTTGGAAGGTCACTGCGACCCAGCTCATTTCCTCTCCCTACTCCATGCCCTCTGGCCTCTGTGCCTTCAGGCCCTTTCTTCCCTTGGGATAGTTGAAGGTCTATACGCTGCAAATATATTTTTGGTTTTGGGGTTTTTCAGGTTTTTGCTTATCTGTGTTACCACATGCTGTGTAAGTGCACAGGCTGTCTGGAACCTCCCCTTTGGAAGACAAAGGCATTTGCCAGTTTGGTCTCAGCCTTTGGACCTCAGCTGAAACTAGAACAGAAGTCAATTTTTAACATGCTGTTACATGTTATTTATTCCATCTTGGCCAGGGCCCCTTAACTCATGGAACCTTTTTAAAAATTAAAATCTGGGTTTTTAGAGGAGCCTTGCCTTTTTGAGCTTTCTGAAACTTCTAAATATATTTTACCTACAGCAGACCACAGAGGTTCCCTCACACAAGCCAATCTGCGTTATATGGGGAAATGTTTAAGAACAGCTCTGTGAATAGAAAACAGACTTGAATGAAATGCAGAAGGGCTGTTTTTGGAATAGTAAGCACCTAGGAGATTTTTCTCCCTTTTCTCTTTTTTCTACTTTTTGATATGTTTCAGCTTTTCTTTAGGGAGCCTAGACTGGTTCACAAAATCCTTTATCTGCAACTCCAAAATCCAAAAAAGCTATGGGCGGAGGTGGGGGGGGGGGGGCTTGTGTGAGAGCTCTGAATACTAAGGATTTCTTCCCCCATAATTAATTATCTATAGCTAAATTAATTTGAACTGAAGGGAAGCTACTTAAAGCTTTTATCTCAGTGTGAACTTTCAAATATTTTAGTGCGAAATAATAATAATGTGTTTACTTATAGCATGCCTCCCCAGACCCTACTGGCAGTGTTATGTAATATACACTATAAACCCCATTATCACCTCCTAAAATCCAAAAATAATTCTGAATTCTTTAACACGTCAGGCCCTATGGGTTTTGGACAAGTGCTGATTAGCCTATACTTTTGAAGAGGAGAAAATATAATGAACTGTGTTATTATTTTTCTTGTTCTACTAGCTTCTTATTATAAGTAACTCGTCCCTATCTCTAGTCTTTGTACAAGTCATTCCCACACTTCCTTGGCCCTTCTGTACCTTCTCTCATCAAAGCAGCATTCACAGCCTATCTCCTGAAGATGAAGTTTGAACTTTCCTGGTTAGTTCAGATATGGGACCCGTGGTTTCCCAGGTCACACTAGTTTGGGCTTTAAAGAGACACAGTAACTCCTAATTTAACGATAGCTCACCCAGCTGCTGTCATAAGACTTCAGGAAGCCGCTTCCAAAGACCTTCCCTCCCCACGTCTTCTGGGAGTTCCTAGATCAGGTTCAATGAGTTTATGTCACCATGCATCTCCTGCTCCTACACCCACCCTCAGAGCCCACCATAAATATGCTTTATGGCTAAAGACCTTCTTTCCTACTGAACTTGTCAACATAGTCCTCTACTCCAGAACACAGACTAGAAGACTCTGGGAAGGGAGTAGACTCAAATCTGCAGCTTCTCTCCATATTTTTTTTTTAAGATTTTATTATTTTTAAGTAATCTCTACACCCAACATGGGACTTGAACTTACAACCCTGAGATCAAGAGCTGTGTGCTCTACCAATTAGCCAGCCAGGTACCCCATCTCTCCATGAATTTGAGAATTTCTGGTTTAAAGGTTTTGCAGATCAAGAGCAGGTCACAAAATTTAAGAGATAAAATTTGGTTGTAATGAATGTGAATGACAGTTGCAGTTTACCTCATGCATAGTTTTCTCATTAAAGGTTAAAGTGTTTTCAACAGAATTTGTCCAATCTTGACCCTTGTCTAAAAATTTAATATTTTTCTTCACCATTTAAAAATATTTTTTTAGGGGTGCCTGGGTGGCTCAGTTGGTTAAGTGCCTACCTTTGGTTCAGGTCATGAACCTGGGGTCCTGGGATTGAGCCCCACCTTGGGCTCCCTGCTTAGTAGGGCATCTGCTTCTCTCTCTCCTTCTACCTGTCTCCCCACTTGAGTGATCTCTCTCTCTCTCCCTCTCTCTCTCTCAAATAAATAAATAAAGTCTTTTTAAAAATATGTTTTTAAACCATGCATCTATCTGATGAATTTTTTGGGAAGTTTTCTGCCACGTCTGCCTGTTTCTCTACCACTCTCCTCTCATCCTCTTTCCCTTCCTCTCTTCTCTCACCCTCCTCTCTAGAACAACAAAAAACAAAACACCACCACCAAAAAATCTCTCCTTTTTTCCTGCAAAACAATTCAAGATCTTTTTTGTGCTTTGAGCAGAACCTAAGGCATAATTAAAGACAGAAAGTGGGATACACTAAGCTCCCTTAATGGGACAAAAATCACTGTTACAGGAATTCAGACTACGGTTCACAGGGCCTCTTGCTTCTGCAACCCTGTTGCTACCTGGACAGACACATAAAATAACACAGTCAATATCTTTATTATAATCTCAGAGGGCATAGTGAGCAGATAGTCAACCTGGAACCCGTGAATGTGACCTTATATGTAAAAAGGTCTTTACAGATGTAATAAAGGTAAGGATTTTAAGATGAGATCATCCCAGGTTATAGAAGTGAGCTTAATTCCAAGTGCAAGTATCCTTTTTTTTTTCTTTTAAGATTTATTTATTTGTTTGACAGAAAGAGAGAAAGATCACAAGTAGGCAGAGAGGCAGGCAGAGAGAGGGGGGAAGCAGGCTCCCTGCTAAGCAGAGAGCCCGATGTGGGGCTCGATCCCAGGACCCTGAGATCATGACCTGAGCCGAAGGCAGAGGCTTTAACTTACTGAGCCACCCAGGTGCCCCCAATGGCAAATATCGTAATAAGAAAAGTAAGACATAGACAGAATTGGAGGAGGCCATGTGAAGATGGAGGCAGAGATTGGAGTGGTGCATCAATAAGCCAAGGAACACCTAAGATTGGCAGCAGACATCAGAAGCTTGCAGAAACAAGGAAGAATTCTCCACTTGAACCTTTGGAGAGAACATGGCCCTGCTGATACCTTGGTTTTGGACTTGTAGTCTCCAGAACTATGAGAGAATAAATTTTGGTAGACTGAAGCCACCAAGTTTGTGGTAATTTATTATGGCAGCCCTAAGAAATTAATATAAAAGGACTAGAAGTGACTAGCCCTATGGGTAGCCTCATCTGTCAGCTTAGAAGTGAAAATAATAATGCTATTCATAAATTTTGCCTATTTGGGGGCTTAACTGTCAAGCAGAGAGAATCTTCACCAACTCAGGAATGGCTAGATTTAACACATGGCTTCGGAAAAATACTCAGATAAAGAAGAGTGGCTTCTGACTGAATGATGTATAGAATTGTTGAATCACTATATTGGACATCTGAAACTAATATAAAACTGTACGTTTGCTATACTGAGATTAAAACAAAATAAAATAAAATAAAATAAAATAAAATAAAATAAAATAAAATAAAATAAAATAAAATAAAATAAAATAAAATAACAGTGGCTTCTTCTGAGGAAATATCCCTACTGCTTGAAATTGTGGGGCACTAGAGGCAAATTTGAATCCTGATTTGACTCCTGGTTCTCCTACTCGTTAACTATGCAACTTTAGGCAACTATTTAGCCTTGAGACTGGCACCTAAGAGTTAAGTAGGTGTTAGCTTCTATTTAGCTCCAATTTTTGTGATTATTTTGTTTGTCTGCTCCATATGGCTGTTTTTCTGTTTGTTTATCCTTTTCCATGGCTGGAAATGGCTACCCCAATCCCAATCTTACACAACATTTTAGTTCAAAATCCAACAGCAGCTAATGAGAATCCTTGCATCACTTATTCCAATATCTTGAGAGAGAGACCATGATGTACATTCAAGCCATTGTGTATATTAGCTATCACTGGCCTGAGCTCCATCTATGACTGTGAAGGCAAAATCTTTTTGAAGGGTATGTGTGTAAGAAGGCAATAGTGAGCAATTTCAGAACTCTGAAGCCTTTTAAATTTTATATATTTGAACCTATTTATATTTACTTTCATAATCTATGCCTTTGATCTCATGCTTTAAAAAGTATCTCTTGGGGTGCCTGGGTGGCTCAGTTGGTTAAGCATCTGTCTTCAACTCAGGTCATGGTCTGAGAGTCCTGGGACCGAGCCTCATGTCTGGCTCCCTGCTCAGCCTGGAGCCTGCTTCTCCCTCTCCCTCTGTTTGCTGCTCCCCCTGCTTTTGTTCTCTATCTCTCTGTTAAATGAATAAATACAGTCTCTAAAAAAAAAAGTATCTCTTACCTTGAGATCATATATTGACCCTCATTTTGTTATTTTACTTTCCATGTATATACTCTCTAATATATTTGAATTCTTTTATTAGAAGGGTACTTTTCTCCAAGTACCTATTTGTCCCAACATAATCTTGAATAGCTCATACTTTTCTCACCAATTTGAAATATGAATACTAATAATGATCACATTTACTAAATATTTTCTATGTGCCAGAGTTTGTGCTAAGTATATTACATGATTATTTCAGCTTAGCAGTATTATTATCCACATATGACTGCTAAAAAAATGGCATACTTGGGATTCACAACTCAGGTCATCTAGAACTCATAATTTTTTTTTTTAATTAATTTTTATTAACATATAATGTATTATTTGCCCCAGGGTACATGTCTGTGAATCGTCAGGCTTACACATTTCACAGCACTTAACAGCACATACCCTCCCCAATGTCCACAACCCAGCCACCCCATCCCTACCCCCCCACCTCCCAGGCACCTTCAGTTCGTTTCGTGAGTCTAGAAGTCTCTTATGATTTGTCTCCCTCCCCATCCCTTCCTGTTTCATTTCTCTCCCCTACCCCCCGCAAACTCCCTCCTTGCCTCTCAAATTCTTCATATCAGAGAG
>JAQQSY010004272.1:0-12413 GCA_028646535.1 Procyon lotor
GTTTAAGTGTCTCCCTTAGGCTCAGGTCCCAATTCCAGCGTCCTGAGATCAACCCCAGCATCAGGCTCAGTGAGGAGTATGCTTCTCCCCCTCCATTTCCCTCTCCCTGCTTGTGCTCTCTCTCAAATAAATAAATAAAATCTTTTTTTTAAAAAAATGAAAGATTCATTAAACTGGAGATTCTCACTATAGATATACAATTCTTTCATTCACTTATAAATATTTTTGAGGGCTTATACCATGCCATCTCCTGGACTAAAGATAAATTAACCATGGACTCTTCTGCCATTGGCTACATTTTAAAGGATGAGTCAAACTTAATATGTCTTCCATGCTAATTAGCTTGAAATTTTTGTGTTTTGTTTCACTTACTAGAAATAAATACCTTCCCAAAAGAAACATATTTCTAAAACTATAAGAACTTCCCATCTATTGTCAGAAATGAGTGGTCCCTCAAAAACGCTCATCCAGAATAATCCCCAAATTTCAAACATTTACACTTTTATTAAAGGAAAAAATCACTACTATCTCTTTAAAAGAAAGTTATACAGGGGTGCCTGGGTGATTCAGTCTATTAAGCATTTCCTTCGGCTCAGGTCATAATCCAAGGGTCCTAGGATGGAGCCTCATGTGGGGCTCTCTACTCAGCAGAAGTCTGCCTCTCCCTCCCTCTGCTCATGCTCTCTCTCAAATAAATAAATAAAATATTAAAAATAAAAAACATTATAGGTAAGGGAAATAGTCCTTTGTGAAAGAGTACTAGACTTTAATGCCCCACCTCTCTACTTCTACAGTTTCCTTAGTATAGTCTGAGAAGGGGTTCTCAGACTCCCCACTATATGCACAAAGGCAGAGGTGCCTCAGGTGCCTCCACTCCATCTAACATGGAATCTTCCTCCTTTCCCACCATAAGTCAAATTTGTACAGACCAATTTGAGCTGCCTGCTTAGAACACAACATCTGTACTAATGAAGCAATAACTTTTAATATGCAAATGTGTCACTCCTCCCAAAGAATTTTTTTTTGTAATTTAAAGACACAATTCCTTAAGTGAATAAATTGCTCTATGAAGGAAATAAAGCTGTCAAACCAGCAAATGTCATATTTGGGGATGAGGAGGGTCTTTCAGTATTAGATCAGCTTCAATGTCCTGAGGATAAGTCTTTACTCTCTTCACCTCTCCAACCTATACAATCTTCAAACATCATCTAAGGTCCCATCTTCTCCATGGGCTTTTCCCTACCAGTTCAGCCCTGAAATTTATAGGACTATGAGCCCATACTCTGAGTTCTATGAAGACCACATTCTGTCATTCATTCATCCAAAAATATTTACTGAGCCCTGCCATGTGCTAGGCACTGTCACAGGTGCTAGAGATACAGTAATATGTACTGTAATAGGTACTGGAGATTTAATGCTATTAATATATGCCCTCAAGAGCTTTCAGTCAATTAAAACAAATAGCAATTAAGTCTATGAAAAATTAGAATTAAGAACCTATAATTCTAAACTTTGATCACTGTATTTCACTTAAAAATTCATGTTATAATGCCACAATAGAATTAAGTAGCCTTATTAAAATTTTTACCCACAAATTAAAACCTTACGAGACTAGTTGAAAGCCAAAATTACATTTAAATTGAATACTGCAAAAAATAATGCATGTAAACTGCTTAGTCCTGTGCCTGGCATTTAATAATAATCAATGATAGCTATAGGTACTGATCCAACTCTGATAAAATGAATCTAACCCTTGAATTCTATAATTCCATAGAAATCACTGGTAACTTGGTGTATCCACACCAGAGCAGAACTGCATCTTCCAAGGAGAAGAACCAAGGTAAACTTTCAAAGTTTTAATGAATTAATTAATTAAACACATACTAAAATCATATGGCAAGAGAGGGGTTCAAGATGGTGGCATAGGAAGATCCTGAACTCACTCCCTTCCATAGATATGACACATATATAACTACATATGGCATAATTTTCTCTGACAAAAACCATAAAACTCAACGGACACAGCCTCTAAAACAAAGAACAAAAAGGACAGCACTGAGAGGAGTAGGAGAGGCAAAGACACCATCTCACCAAAAAGAAACCCAATGCTCGATACACTGATCCACAACTGGGAGAGATTTCTAAAAATATGTAACTTTTGGGGGTGATAAAAAATGTGAAGGAGAGAGGGGTTTGAGTTCTTAAGGAGAGAAAGATTTGAGTTCCGCATCAGGCATCAATCCTTTAGATCCTGCACACACCAGAAAGTAAGTACTCTAAATGTTAGGCTTTGAAAACCAACAAAGATTACATACAGGAAACCAGAGAACTGCAAAACACAGAGAACATGCTCTTAACATGCTCCTGTGCAGACTACCCACCCCAGGATCCAGCCCAAAACACCAATCTGAAAAATTCCTAGACCATATGGAGGGCAGTGACTGACTAAAGTGCCTGCTGGAGAGGGGGGAAACATTAAGACTTTTCCGAGGACTGAGACATTGATGGACACGATATTTGCCATCACTTCCTACTTTGCTAAAGTCAGCACCAGAGGGCACTGTTTTGGAACAATCCCTCTAACCTGCTAGAGCTGGTGGGCATACTCAGCTAAGAACTCACCCCATCCCTTGCAGCATATCTGCATGTCATGGCCAGGTCAGGCATCAGCCCAGTACAACCCATGTCTTGGTGCAGCTGTGCTTCATGGACAGGCTGGGTGCCAGCCCCATTCACCCACCATATGTTGTGGCCAGGCCGGACACCATGCTTACCCACTCCTATGTAGCAGATATGGCCATGCCTCACAACTAGGCACTGGTCTTCCCCATTCCCATGCCACAGATAATATCCCACTTATATCAATGGCCCACTATAGCAAATGGGTGCACATGGCCCACACCAGGGACAATCAAAAGTCACAGAGTAGATACATGAATAAAAAAATAGAGACCCATCTATACACTGCCCATAAGAGACTCACATCAGATGTAAGAACACACAGATTAAAGGTAAAAAGATGGAAAAAGATGCTTCACACAAATGGAGACCAAAGAAACCTGGGGTAGCTATATTTATGTGAAACAAAATAGACTTTAAAACAAAGAGTGTAATAAAAGCAAAGATGGGCATGACATGGGGTCAATCTAGCAAGAAAATATAACATTTATAAATATTTATGCACCCAACATAAGAGGACCTAAATAAATAAAGCAAATATTAATAGAATTGAAGGGAGAAATTAACAGTAATACAATAATATCAGGAGACTTTAATATCCCACATATATCAATGAATAGATCATCCAAACAGGAAAGCAATAAGGAAACATCAGCCTTAAACAACACATGAGACCAGACAGACATAACAGATATATACGGAACAAAGCAGCCCAATATATACTCCTCTCAAGTGCACATGGAACATTCTCCAGGACAGATCATCTCTTAGGCCACAAAACAAGTCTCAATAAATTTAAGAAAACTAAAATTATATCAAGAATCTTTTCAGATCACAATAATATAAAACTGGAGAGCAATCACAGAAAGAAAACTGAAAAAGTCACAAATACGTAAAGATTAAACAATATGCTAATAAACAACAAGTGGGTCACCAAAGAAATCAAAGAAAAATTTAAAAATTCCTAGAGACAAATCTAAACAGAAACAAAACACACAAAAATCTTTGGGATGCAGCAAAAACAGTTCTAAGAGGGAAGATCACAGCAATACAGTCTTACTTCAAGAAACCAAAAGAATCTCAATGAACAACCAAAATTTACATCTAAAGGAGCTAGAAAAAAAAAGCATAAATGAAGCCCAAAGTCAGTAAAAAAAAAAGGGGGGGGGGACTAATAAGCATCAAACCCTGGTGATGGGTATTAAGGAGGTCACGGATTGCATGGAGCACTGGGTGTTATACGTCAACAATGAGTCCTGGAACACTACATCAAAAACTTAGTTTTTGATCAAAAAAAAGCAAGGAGTCTGCTTCTCCCTCTCCCTTTGCCCCTTCACATCCTCCTCCTGCTTGTGCACTCTCTCTCTCTCTCAAATAAATAAATATTTTTTTAAAAATCTCTGATATGAAGAATTTGAGAGGCAAGGCAAGGGCTTGTGGTGGGGGGGGGGGAGAAATGAAACAGGAAGGGATGGGGAGGTAGACAAACCATAAGAGACTCGTAGACTCATGAAACAAACTAACTGTGGCTGGGAGGCGGGGGAGTAGGGATAGGGTGGCTGGGTTGTGGACATTGGGGAGGGTATGTGCTATGGTAAGTGCTGTGAAATGTGTAAGCCTGACGATTCACAGACATGTACTCTGGGGCAAATAATACATTATATGTTAATAAAAAATAAATAAATTTTTTTAAAAAATCTTTAAAAAACAAAAACCTCTAAACAAACAAAAGTCCAGGACCTGATGGTTTCACTGGTAAATTCTAGCAAACATTCAATTAGATTTAATGCCTATTCTTTTCAAACTCTTCCAAAAAACTGAAACACTTCCAAACTCACTTTATGAGACCAGTATGACTTTGATACCAAAACTAGACAAGAACACCATACACACACACACACACACAAAATACAAGCCAACATCACTGATGAACATAGATGAAAAATCTCCCAATAAAATACCAGCAAACCAAATTCAACAATACACTTAAGAGATCATATACCATGATCAAGTATACAGAATTTATTCCAGGGATGTAAGGATGGTTCAACATCTGTAAATCAATGTAATACACTACCTTCACAAAATAAAGGACAAAAATTATATAACTATCTCAACGGATGCACAAAAATGATCTAAAAAAAACTGAATAACCATTAAGATAAAAAAGTCTCAAAAAAGTGGGTATAAAGGAAATATACCTAAAGACAATAAAGGCCATATACAATACATCATAGCTAACATACCCAATGGTAAAAAGCTAAAAGCTTTTCCCTTAAAATCGGAAATAGGGCAAGGGTGCCCACTTTCACTACTTTTATTCAACATAGTACTAGAAGTCCTAGCCACAGCAATTAGGAAAGAAAGATAAATAAAAGGCACCCAAATTAAAAAGCTTCCCTTTTAATCTCAATAATAAATCTCAATAGTAAATCTCACTATTTGCAGATGACAAGATAATATACATAGCAAACTCAAAAGACTCCACCAAAAAACTACTACAACTAATAAGTAAATTCAGTAAAATAGCAAGAAATAAAATCAACATACAAAAATCTGTGGTGTTTCTATCAATTAAGAGCAAATTATCAGGAAGACAAGTCAAGAAAATAATTCCACTCACAACTGCATCAATAAGAATAAAATATCTAGAAGTAATGTTAACCAAGGAGGTGAAAGACCTGTATACTGAAAAGTAAAATACACAGATCAATGAAAAGTAGTCCATGTTCATGGATTAAATGAATTAATATTGTTAAAATATTCATACTACCCAAAGCAATGTACAGATTCAATGTGATCTCTGCAAAGTTCCAATGGCATTTTTCACAGAACTAGGACAAATAATTCTAATTTTTAAAATGTGTGTGTAACTACAAAAGATCCCAAAAACCAAAATCAATCTTGGGAAAGAACACAACTGACCATATCACGCCCCCTAATTTTAAACTATACTACAAAGCTACAGTAATCAAAACAGTATGACATTAACATAAAGAGAGACATAATGATGAATGGAACAGAACTGAGATCTCAAAATTAAATCCACAAACATATGAACTAAATTAAAATAAAGGAGCTAAGTGCATACAATGGAAAAAGGACAATCTCTTCAATAAATGGTGATGGAAAGGAATACCTGGGTGGCTCAGTCAGTTGGGCCTCTGCCTTGGCCTCAGGTCATAATCCCAGAGTCCTGGTATCAAGCCCCCAAGTTGGGCTCCCTGCTTAGTGGGGAGTCTGCTTTTCCCTCTGACTCTCCCTCTTGTGCTCTCTCTCCCACTCTCTCAAATAAATAAATAAATATTTTTTAAAAATAAAAATAAAAAAGATGGTTATGGAAAAACTGAACAGATGCATGCAAATGAATGAAACTAACCACCATCTTACACCACAGACAAAAATTAACTCAAAGTGGATTAAAGACTTAAGTATCAGACTTGAAACCATAAAATTCCTAGAAGAAAACAGTGGCAGTGAGCGTCTCTCAACATTAGTCTTAGAAATATTTTTGTGCATCTGACTCCAAAGGTAAGGGAAGCAAAACCAAAAATAAATAAATGAGATTTATTTATCAAACTAAAAAGCTTCTGCACTGTGAAAGAAACCATCATTGAAATGAAAAGTCAACCTACTGAGTGGGAGGAGTTTTTTGCAAATCATCCATCTAACAAGGAATTAATATCTAAAATATATATAGAACCTCATACAACTCAGTAACAAAAAACAAGGGCAGAGGATCTGAACAGACATTTTTCCAAAAAACACATACAGATGGCCAAGAGGCACATGAAAAAATACTCAACATCACTAGTTATTGGGGAAATACAAATCAAAACCACAAGGAGATAATACCTTACACCAGTTAGCATGGCTATTATCAAAACGTGAGAAATAACAAGTGTTGATAAGGATGTGGAAAAATGGAAATCACTGAACACTGTTGGTGGGAATGTAAATTGGTGCAGCCACTAAGGAAAATAGTGTGGAGATTTCTCAAGAAATTTCTACCATGTGATCTGCCTATTTCATTTTTGGGCATTTATCTGAAGAATACAAATATGCTAATTCAAAATAATATATGTACTCCTATGTTTATTGCATCATTATTTATAAATAGCCAAGAAAGGGAAACAACCCTAATGTCCACTGATGGATAAACAGATAAAGAAGATACGGGGTGTGCGTGTGTGTGTGTGTGTGTGTGTGTGTGTATCAAATATATTTTCAATGGAACACTACTCAGCCATAAAAAATGAAATCTTGACATTTGCAGCAACATGGATGAATCTTGAAGGTATTATGCTAAGTGAAGTAAGTCAGACATAGAGAAAGACAAATATGAGATTTCACTCATATTTGTAATCTAAAACAAAATAAAACAACAAACAAAAAACAAAAGCAAACTCATGGATACAGAAAACAGACTGATGATTAGCAGAGGGGAAGAATGTAGGGGCTGGACAAAATGGGTGAAGGGTGTCAATTGTATGGTAATAAATAGTAACTAGATTTTAGTGGTGACCACCTTGCCCCGCATTAGAAATATCAAATTATAATGTACACCTAAAACTTACACAGTTGACTTTTGAACAATGTGGGAGTTAAGTCAGCTGAAAATCCATGAATAATTTTTGATTCACCAAAAATTTAACTAATACCGTACTGTTGACTGGAAGCCTTACCGATAACATGAATGATCAACTAACATATATTTTATGTATTTTTTAAAATATTTTATTTATTTATCGGACAGAGAGAGAGATCACAAGCAGGCAGAGAGGCAGGCGGGGAGAGCGGGGGAAGCAGGCTCCCTGCTGAGCAGAGAGCCCTATGCAGGGCTTGATCCCAGGACCCTGAGATCATGACCTGAGCCAAAGGTCATGATCTTCGGCTGAGTCACCCAGGCGCCCCTATTTTATGTATTATAGGTATATATTATATACTGTGTTCTTACAACAATACCCAACTTTTTTTTCTGGTATCCAAGCTAAAGTTTCATCTGTAGGTTTTTTTTTTTTAATTGTCACAAATCTCAAAAAATTATTCTAATATATTTATTGAAAAAAATTCACATTATAAGTTGGCCCATGCAGTTCAAACCCACATTGCTCAAGGGTCAATTGTATAATGTTATACACCAATTTTACCTCAATTAAAAAAAAGAAATCTAAAATAAAATTAAATGAACAAACTGTATGTCAGGTACTGGGAATATAAAAATGAATAGTTACATCTCTGTCTCAACAATTTCAGAATCTAGCTAGGGAGACATTTAAGGAAACATAATTTCAAAACCTGAGGTTGTTACACTGGTTGTGTTCTGTGAGCACACAGAAAAGAGTCTATCTATTCTTGTTCATAAAGAGATAAGCCAGAGAGTTGGTCTCATGGGCATTCTAGGCAGCTGGACTAATAAAGGTGAAGAAAAAGAAAACAAGCCAGAAATGCACATGAATTGTTCAAACAAATACTAATAGTAAATCTGGTATTCAGGCTACATGTGAGTAGGTTGCCTATAAAAATATATAACTTTTTGAAGGCTGGGCAGGTGGGAGACTGTCAGATCATGAAGGGCCCATATGCCATGCTCAGAGGCTTATTCACTAGGCAATTAAAAAAAAAAACAATTAATAAAACTAGTTTTAAAATAAAGATATCTCACTCCTTGTCTTCTCAAAAATCTTCCCAAAGTAATAAGCACAAGGAACAAAAATTCTTCTCTTATTTTCAATGAAACTTTTGTAGTGGGAAATTGAAGTATATGACGACTGAACTCAGAGGAATGGCAAATAAATTTTCAGAGCAAAAAGTCAAACCAAACTGCCAGCAGAAGAGAATAGTTACAAGAAGTTGGCTGGTTCACCCTGAGGAACCCAAGAAATGGAAAGGACTCCAGCCAGGTATTACAGAGGTCTTGGGGACTGATACAAAACTGAAGATAGCTAAATTGTTTGAAGTCTGAATAAAAAGTACAAACGTTCACTAGGTTTGGCTACCATAAACAACCACAGGAAAAAGGAGGTATATATCCTTGAGAATTTGAACCAGAAAAGTTCCTGACTCTGGGACTCCTTACACACAGAAGAGCAAGGTTGAAGCAAAGGTATCATATGCTCTTAAACAGTATGAATGATGGGACATTCCAGCTCCCTTTTGCTGCCCAGCTAAAGAACAAACTTTTATCACTGAACTTATTCCTAAATACCCTAAGGAAAGTGATTAGGATAGGTGGTTAGAGGACACTTTTCTAGAGAAACATAGCTTCCTTGAAGAGAGTAATTACCGATCGTTATATGGAAGTCCCCAGTGAAAAGCCTGGACACCCTACCATTCACAAGCAAAACCAGACTTTCATATAATCCTTGCCTAAATAAATACTCAGAACTTCCAATCACCTTTTCAATGTTTACTCTTAAATAGGTAGAGACAAATGATAACCATACATTTTAGTAAAGTCTTCAATAAAAAATACAGGGACAAACACACCAAGTAACTTTATTTTTTTTTTTAAGATTTTATTTATTTATTTGACAGAGAGAGAGATCAGAAACAGGCAAAGAGAGAGGAGAAAGCAGACTCCCTGCTGTGCAAAGAGTCCCATGTGGGGCTCTATCCCAGGACCCTGAGACCATGACCTGAGCTGAAGGCAGAGGCTTTAACCCACTGAGCGACCCAGGTGCCCCAACACACCTGGGGCAAGTAACTTTAAAAAAGTAAAGGTAATGCAAGGATGAGAAGAAATAATCAAATATGGTATAGTGAATATTCTTACAAATGCAAAGGAAAGAACAAATATCACAGCCAAAAAATAAAAGGAGTATATTGTAAAAGAAAGGGGAAAATAGCCCTTAGAAAAATTAAAAATAGGTCATCCTCTACATTCTAGCTGCCCGGGGTGGAAGGTAGTCCTTCCTTCCATTAAGAGTCATGTATTATATAATTCACCAGTTTTAAGATGGGAGTTTGCTCACAATTCTGAAGATCAGCAATTTGGGCTGGTCTCTGCTTTCATCTCCTATGCAGCTGTAATCACCTGGCTACTTAAGCAGAGCTGGACAGTATAAGATGGCCTTCTTCACATCTGGCAATTAGTTCTGGCTAACAGCGAGGCATATGAGAGCAGTCCAGCTCTGGCTTCTTTAAGCATAGCAGAAAAGTTTCCAGCAGCAAGAAAGGGGAAATCTCAGGCGCAAGCATTATTCAAGTCTCTTATACTGTACTGGCCAAGGCAAGGTTATATAGTAAGGGGAAGTAGAATTCACAGGGGACATTACTATAACAATATTATCAGATTTGACCAAATAGGATTACTTAGAACTTCTGATCTAGACTAAGCAACTTATAGGAAAAAGAACAGTGAAGAATATTCCTTATGATGTTGGCTTGGCTTTCAAAAACACCCTAATCTTAGCATTGATAATTATTTTTGACTGTATATTTATTTATTCACTTTCTTTTTACTATGTGTCTCTAGTTCTAGGTTGTGAGCTCTATGAAGACAAAAAGCATATCCTGCTCCCCCGTTTTAATTTCCATTTTTATTGGCTCAGGAAGTAGCTATGTGCCTAGCTGTTGCTTTTTAAATGAAGTCATGGAGTAACAAATGTATGCACAGAAAAAGGCAGGTTCTAGGGTCCCTGAAAGCACCAGAAACAGGTAGAGACCAGGAGGAAGACAGTTATTTAGCTACTTTAGCACATGGGCTGACGTTCCGAGGTCATTGATGCATTTCACACACGCAGAGGTTTACTGAAGCTATGTTCAATATGAATGTAACAAAACAAAATTGTAACCTCTGATCCTAGTTAGCATTTTGCTCTCTATCCTGTTGAGAAGCATCTAAAACTGTATAAATGTCCCTGCATCTACAAACATTTTATTTTAAGAGCAGTTCTCAAATTCTTCAGTCTGGGACCACCTTACACTGGTAAAAGTTATTGAGGACCCCAAAGAGCTTTTGTTTATGTGGGTTTTATCTATCAATATTTCTCTTGTTCTGTATTTCAACTGAGAATTTTTAAAATAGGTTATTAATTTAAAAATAACAAAAAAACAAACTCATTTCATGTAACATAATAGCATATGTTTACAAAAAGGAAAAACTGTTTTCGAAAATAAAACACTTTAGTGAGAAGAGTCGTGTTGTTTAGCATTTTTGCAATTCTCTTCAGTATCTCAGTCTAAGAGAACTGTATTCTCCTTCTTCGTTCCTGTCATTGCACTATTATGCAGCACAGAGCCTCTGGAAAGTCCCACTGTGTGTTTATTAAAGAAAGGGAAGGAAGGCAAATAACATCTTAGTATTATTATGAAAACACTTTGACTTTGTCAGTTCTCTGAAAGGGTCCTGGATATTTGTCAGGCATTTGACAAGTTAAAGTAGTAAAAATGTTTTAACTTAAAGTGGGCCATTTTCAAGGTAATACAACTAGAAGACACTATTTATACAACTGAACTGCTGGGATTTCTTAGTACCAAATAAAATACCATTCTACAAGGTCTGTTAATATTAATAAATTCATTACTTAGTGAAATAAATTGGGCTCTCTGACAGGTTCATCACATACAATGCAAGCTGTTTTTCTGCTCCTTGAGCAACTAGGTAAACGCAATGATTGCATTCTCTCCCTTCAACTCTCCTAAAAATGGAAAACAACTTTCCAGGCAGCTCTCTTCTCTTTAGGCACAATAATAATCTTATATTAATTAGGAGATAATAACTAAGACTTGAGAGTTTCATATGTTTCAGGAAATGCTCAGTGTGCTTCATTGCACTATTTTATGTAATCTACAAAACTAACCTCTGAAGTAGGTACTATTCTCATTATCATTTTAAAGATGAGAAAACTAAAATCTACCAAGATTAAGTAATGTACACAAGGTCATACAACTAGTAAGAAGCAAATGTCCAGCTTTAACTACCATTCCATATAGCTTCCCTACTCATGGTAATAGTAATATTTTCTACTGGTTTTCATTTTAACCACAATTTTCACTATAGCTTTAAATGACTTCTGAGGTCTAATCTGGGAAACTAACCTTGTTCTCAGAATCTTGCCAGTGTAAAAGTGTATGCCCAATTCTATAACCTTCATGGTATGAGACGTTTGGACCACAACAAATTCCTTCACTGACTGCTCTGCTTCATTCCAAACAATTTCTTCTAGATCATTCCTCAAACAATACCATCTTCACTCCTGTCATTTCTTTGGTCATTCTTGCCTTGCCTATTTGAATTGTTCAGCACCACTGAAGGCAGATTGAAACCAACCTGACAGTAATGGTGAAGAATCTTCCAATAGCCTGATTGC
This sequence comes from Procyon lotor, assembly GCA_028646535.1. NCBI lineage: Eukaryota > Metazoa > Chordata > Mammalia > Carnivora > Procyonidae > Procyon > Procyon lotor. Next base: position 11,994 of record JAQQSY010004272.1, read on the forward strand.
CAACATTATCAAGGATCTGGGAGAATCTTGAGGCATATGTCACACCTTTACTCTTCTTTTCAGAAATTCTGTCAGCAACAACTTTCTGCAGACCCTTGTGACTTAGAAAATAGTCACTCTATAAAACTGTATAGAAATGAATAGAAGATGTGTGCTAGCAGCCCTGGGAAATTCAGAAGTGTCAGTTTCATATCCTGGGTGTTGCTGGCTGAACCTGAAAAGTCAATTCAGGTTATAAAAATTTCAGTAGATTGCCACAAATCCCTGAATGTTCTCTTCAGTTCAAGCAGAGCAAAGGTAATGGGCCACGGGAGAAAAGCAGGGGAAAAAATAATGGATCCCATCTCACTAATTGAGAGCTGGCTCTTGAAAAGGATAATGATACTAAAGTCTCTATTTCCTCCATAACCCAATTTCAAT